>JACEGR010003618.1:0-101626 GCA_014170235.1 Listronotus bonariensis | reverse complement strand
TGTTTAGATAAGCCATTAAATCACATGTGCTGTCTAACCGCGAATAATTTCCAGTCATCCAAACTAGTTGTCAAATTTGAATGAAAATATCAAACTTTATTATCATTAAAATTCTGTGTTGTTGGCTTTAATGTAAGTTTTTAGGAAATAATCTAGCTGTGTACACTAGTCGACCTACAAATTTGAAGTCGATTAAACTACCCAAATATTTTTTTGTAAGATTGGTTTCAAATATAAAACTCCCGAACGCTGCACGGTCTCGTGTTTTTATTAAATTATTGTACATTCAACTATTTTCCAAAAAAATCTTACCCAAAATATTGTTGGGTAGTTAAGTCGATTAAATTTATATGTCTTGTGATATAATATATGAATATTTCGCTTATTATGAAATAGACCAATCAGACACAGACTATCATTTTAAATACATTTTGTTTAGATAAGTGATTAAAGCAATTTTTTCTGTTAATACAGTTCAAAACATTTTAAAAACATTACATTTTTCGCTAAACAGTGACGTCATATACGGCACGTATTTAACCGTGTTTAAGTACATCTCGGGCAATGGTTTAAAAACAATATAGTTATCCTTGTCTGGCGGGCATATGCATTAAACTCATTAAAAACTTTGTTTCGGTCATTTTTTGTGAACTTTAAACATGAATGTAAATGGCAAGTGAAAAATTTGTATAGCGGCGTAAGCCAGTAGGTACATGGTTGTCTTGGGACACTACGTTTATCTCAGAAACTATAGCAGATGGAGCCAAAGCCAAAAACAAAGAAGGTTAAAGGGATTGTTTTAAACCCTTTACTCCCATTCTAATGTTGGGATATATAGCCAGGGTGCCATTACTGCGGGCGAGGATATCAACTTCTTCTGTTGCAAATGGAAACACCTGGTATATTATTTCATTTCTTTTGAGTCTGCACGAAACCCCAGACATAGTCTTGTGTATAATATGTCCTATACCTAGTGTCTATACGCTTTTTTGATATTTTTAACCCTTTATGTGAAAAATGACGCAGCTGGCAAGCCGTAAAATATCTGCCAATTTCTTCAGTTCGGAAGCTATGTTTTACTTCGGTAAGCTTTGTTGTAGGCAAAGGACTCAATAACGGTTTTTATACGATTTCGATAACTATTAATACGATAGGTGCGCGAAAATAAGATTAAAAATAAAATTTCCGCAAACTGCGAAAACGTTTTCGTCGTAACCTTAAACCACCTTTAATACTCTTGTCCCATTTCTAGCTATCAGGTGCATTAGGGTAGTTTTTTGGCGATAATGTTAAGTCTATGCCCAATATTTTTTACTTTAAAAATATAATATTCGTTAATAAAGTATTTTACCGACGATATCGCGTATACTAGGTCTTTATAAGCTGTACCAGCAAGCGTAGTGCCTGAACTATGAATGGTAAAATAACAGTGGTGAAGCACTTCAGTACTTGTTTTGTCTTCAATCCGCCGTCATGGCCACCTCACTATTAACTGCTTATACGGCAACAGCATAGTATTTGTAGATAGACGAATGTTTAAAATGGAAATATTTCAAAAAGAAAAAAATATTAGGTATAGACTAACCCTATATAAAATTGCCTTAATTTTAAATGCTAAATATGACAAGAATATAAAAATAGGTAGTTTTCATTAAAAAACAAACGTTTTTTCCCAGTTTTTCAAATTTATTTTTAATCTTATTTTTCGCGCACCGTGTATTAATAGTTACCAAAACTGCGTATAAAATCCGTTATTTGAGTCCTTTGTCTACAACAAAAGCTTACTGAAGTGAAACAATAAATGCTTCCGAATGAAGATCATTGGTAGATAATCTTACGGCTTGCAAACGAAATTTTTCGCATAAAAAATTAAAAATGTCAAAAAAGAGTTAGACTCTAGGTATAGGACATTATACACAAGATATGTCTAGAATTTTGTGCAGAATTAAAAAATGAAATAAAATACTCAGGTGTTCCATTTAAAATAAAAAAATTAATACTCGGCCACGAATAATAAAACACCCTGTATATACAACATTTAAATAAATTAAAGATTTGTAACACCCCCATTTCCTTTTGTATTTAACTCTGGCTCCATCTTCTATAGTTTCTGGAGATAAGGTAGTTTCCCAAGATAAACGGCCCAACCCTGTACATATTAACCACAAAAATAATAGTTATTTATTAGATAAGTGAGTTATATTACATATAAGTCACGCAAGAAAAGTTTAACTCTCGAGCCCGAAGGGCGAGAGAGGTAATTTTCTTAAGTGACTTATATGTAATAACTCACGTGTCTAATACAAAATTTTATCAACACTTTCGTATAAATCGTTTTTAATATCGAAAATAATTTGAAAACGTCATCCATTATTTGTTACTTGTCATTGTCAACACCAGCAACAAAATTTTGTATTGTCTATAATTCACTAGTGAGCTAAAGGGTACTTTGGCTCACTAGTGACTTATAGTACACTTTATATCCTCAAAATCTGATCAATTATGTAGATATTATATGTAAGTGTTGGATAAAAATCATAATCATATCCTAAAGGCTTATTGGGCTGTAACGCAACGGTTTGAAAACCTACATTTCCTTGATTCTAATATTTTTATTGTCATTTTCGAATACGGTTTGAACCACTCCGACGAATGCGTTTCGCAAGAAAATTTGAACTGTTAAACAGCGAATAAATATCTGTCATCCCCAACTGGTTTTCAAAATTGATAATAATTGTCAAAATTTAGTATCATAAAAATTCTGTGTTGTTGGCCTAAATGTAAGTTTTTAAGAAATATTTTAGCCGTATACCAATCGACCCACAAATTCAAATCGATTAAACTACCCAAATATGTTTTGCAAAATTAGGTTGGCAAATAGTTTCATGGACAATAATAAAAAATAAAAAACCTTGACCGCTTTGCTGTTTCGAGTTCTATAAACTGGCCGTAACTCCGATTTTGACCCAATCTGGTATACGGACGGGGTTTTTTGGGGCTCTGATTACCAATCTGAAAGAATTTTTAGTCGGAAACGTTTCTTTCCGAGATAACAATTATCAAATTTGGTTATTAAACTAACCTCATTTTCACTATATTCCCCTTCTTTTTGCACACAGTTCTTGATTTTAAGTTAAAGTGGTATACAATATTTGATTTTTATTTTAAAAACCTCGTTCTTATATGTATTTTACACCTTTAATCCAATAAATTTTGGAAGTGTGGAACACGCATCCACCGTAACTTGCGGCGATTGAAAGTAAAGCTATGCAATTTAATTCAAAAAAGTATAAAATACGTACAAAAAGGAGGTTTTTAAAGGTAAAAATCAAATCCTTTGTGCCACTTTAAATCATGAATATGAAGGGGGAATATAGTAAAAATGAGGTTGGTTCAAATACCCACTTTAATGATGGATATCTCGGAAACGAAACGTTTCCGACTAAAAATTCTTTTAGATAAGTGATCAGCGCGCGATCAGCGCCCCAAAAACCCCTATATACCAAATTTGGTCCAAATCGGAGTTGCGGCCAGTTTCAAGATAATTACCCGAGTTTTTGTGTATTGTCATAATATTTGGCTAAAGTGGGTTTTGGAAGACGAGAAATCAGAATTTGCTATAAATTTTATTGTAAACTCTAGATGGCACCACCTGCGGTATCTTGCATAAATAATAAACACGATAGGTTTTTATTCCATTCTGTCTGTTATTTTTAGAGAAATATTCGTATTCTTCATAATATTTTGCATAAAAGGTTTTTTAAGCAACCACTTTGAGATATCTGGATTTAAAAAGTAGTTTTCTGTATGGCCAGGTCTAAGCTATACAGGGTGTTTTTAAATTAGATACTTATCTCTAAGAGTTTAAATCCTTATGCTATTTTAAGAAGAAAAGTTAAAATAAACCTATGTCATAAATGTATTAACTTTTAAGATACACAGTGGTAAAAAATATATTTTTTAAAAACCACCCTGTATCTCTGGTTAGTAAAATGGTCTGTTTTATTAACTAAACATACAGGGTTACCAAAGAACGACCATAAAATTTACTTCAGAAACACATTATGAACTCTCGCTTGACTGGTTTCTGCACTAAACCTAATCTTTCTCATAAAATTAAACACACGTAGGTGCCTGATAAATGACTAATTTTTACATCAAAACATGCATTAATTTTTTTACACACTAGCCAACCCGTGCTCACTTCGTTGGGCGTTAATTCTATTTGTCCCTGTGCTTTTTGTTCAATCATAATAAAATATAGCCTATACCATTTCTGAATAGTGTAGCTTTCGGATTTAAAAAAAATCATAATCGGTTTAGTATTTCCAAAAATTACCCCTTACAAACAAGCAATTAAAGTTACTAACTTAACCTCTCTATTTATAATATTAATATAAATAAATATTAAAGAAAAATCTAATAAAAATAGGTAAATTCTTTTCTTTTTTCTTATTTATTTTAATTAAAAAAAAAAGAAATCTGCATCCACACGTACTCACAAACTTTACTTATTTATTATATTAGTATAGATTGATATACATATGTCATTATTTTCCTTTGAGATTTTTTTAAATCATTATAAAATATAGCCTATAGCTCTCCTAAATAGTGTAGCTTTTTAATTGTGAAATATATATATATTTGTAATCGGTTTAGTATTTTCAAAGATTGTTCCTTAAAAAGTTATAGTTTATCCAAGATAGCCGACCCGTGCTCACTCCGTTGGGCGGTATTATCTGAACTTTTAGTTTAATTATAAGACAATATAGCCTACAACACTCCTGAATGGTGTAGCCTTTAATTGTGAAAGAATTTTTATGATCGGTTCAGTATTTTCAAAAATTAGCGGCGACAAACAAACAACAGTTACAAACTTTACTTCTTTATAATATTATTATGGATGAGAATATTATTTTATTAACTAGTTAGGAAATATAGTGTAATATTTAATAAAATAAATTTGCTATCACTATTAACATAAATAAAGATTACTCTATGTTGTAATAAAATATGGATTTTACGACGTACTGAAGCAACTACTGAATTGTCATTTATTTCAGAAATCAAAAATGTTGAGGCAAGATACCGGACTTGAATAAAATTTAAGTAAAATGGCATCTTTTAAACCACCTTTAGAAGTGGGTCATGTGGAACCTCGATTTAAAGCCCCTTTGATGTTCTACTCAACATTAGTTTGTTCCTAAAAATCGGCCTAACCATGCCAAGCTTACATATGCCAATAGCTTGCTATTCCCAAAAGGGGTGACCCTAAAGAAAAAAATGTTATATGTACTTTAACCTATTTTTTGCCTTTAGCTTTCAAATTATTTTACCAAACCCTCTTAATAGCCTTGCCCAAATTTTCTTGACTGTGCTTTCACTAAGTTACGTGATATATTATGACCATTTTCCTCGAATAAATAGAGCGTTACAATTTTTGGTCGAGGATTTTTGACCTTTTATATCAGTTTTCTATATATGTGACATGTGTAAGTGGGCTAAACTAAACGAAATTTTATTTTTCAACCGGAAACCATTTTTTATAGAATTTTTGTCGCAAAAATGAAGGCGCCTGTTTTGTGAGATAGAGTTTAAAATGAAATACAGTACAGGGTGTTCGGTTATATTTTGAACATGGTCTACACGCTTTATTGTTTGAGATGGAAAAATATTTTAAAAACCAAAGTTTCAGGGTTTTATAAGAACCACTAGAATGTGCTAAAAAAATAAACAAATGACAATTGCAAAGGAAACAAATGGAGCATCGACTTTGATATTTTAAATGGAACACCGTGTATATTTTAGGTTTATTAGGAAGGTATATTTTTCTGTTTTTAAAAATATATACTTTGCCCATGTTTGGACCACCAGTTATAGCAGAAAATGACTTTGATTCCTGGAAAAGTTAGCTGCTCTGAGTTATAGACAATTTACCCTGAGCGGCTTTGGTTTTATTTGTTTTCCCTATATGGCTTTTCTGTTATTTGTTTTAATTGAAATAAAGGAATTGTCTAAAGTACTAAATATTTTAATGTAAAAAATGGAGTTACATGTTTTTTTGTCCTTTTTTACTTAAACAACTTAAAGTAGTTCTAAAAAACTTTATCTACAATAAATAAATAAAATGATTTAATAATTATCTAAAATATTATTTTATTTAAATTACAAATGTGCGGTCAGAAATAAAGGGGGATGGACTAGATTAAACAAAAGTTTTTTAAGTTCATTATTAAATAATTTTGTTTATATATTGTTAAAAGTTTTATAGAACTACTGCAAATTGTTTTAGGTAAAGAAATAATAACAAAAACATGTAAGTCCATATTTTTACATTAAATTAATAATTATTTTAAACAATCTCTTTATTGTAACAAGAAGAAAACATAAAGGCCATATTTAGAGAAACAAATGATACCAAAGCCACCCATGTTAAACTGTCTATGAATCAGAGCGGCTAACTTTTTCAGTATTCAAAGTAACTTTTGCGATAACTGGTGGTCCAACTATATAGACAAAAGTATATATTTTTGAAAACGGGAAAACTAAAAAGTTGATGTTTATTTGTTTACTTTGCGATTGTTATTTGTTTATTTTCTTGGAAAATCCTGGCAGTTCTTATAAAACCCTAAAACTTTTGTATGCAAAATATTTTTCTATCTTAAAAAAAGAAGCATGTAGACCCTGTTTAAAATATAACCGAACACCCTGTACCTATGTCCACGGATGGACTTAACTATATTTGTAAAAAATTTTAGTTTCAATATTCAAAAAAAGTTATTTTTATCTTAAATGCTAAAAGCTATAATGAAGTTTGCCGTAGGATATACAAGGTGATTCAAAGTCGCGAACATATTACTTTGAAAAATTTTAAAAAATGAAATTAAAAATATATAATATTTTTGAGGCTACCTAATTAAAAACCGTAAAAAAATAATTTAAAGTGTCTGATGACATTGTTTGCTATGGGCTATGATTTCTTAAAAAATTAAGGTTAATGTAACAAAAAAATATATTTTTTAATTTAAACAAAAAAATAATAAAAATATAAGCGGTAATAAAAATCACCTTAGAAAATACGGCGAGATTTAAAATTACGAAAATGTCATCATGGGAAATACAAGATTAAAAAATAATCTAATAATTTTAGGCAAAATATTTAATCTTGTTTTATTTAGGTTTGTAGCTTTTTTGGTAATTGCATTTTCGACATTTTTAAAAGCTAGTTGCCTAATGGCTCTTGGTTTTGTTGTGTGTGTTGTAAATTTCCTTCACGAAATTATCAAGCAACAAACTTTCATACATTCTATTTTTTTCTCTTATGACTCATATATGTAGAACAATAAACCTATACAAAAGTACAGGGCCATGCCTACTTGGTGGTGCAAGGCATCAAGGCTGCAATGCTGCTGGGGCAAAAATTTTTGAAATAAAATTTTGTAAAATATATTCCATTAATTAAGAATAAACCCAAAATCGTAATCTTTATTCCACACGTATTTTATTTGCGAGCTATTTAAAAGCCGAATTTAATTGAGACATACATTGTATTAATGAAGAATAAAAACTTTGAAACTAGGCACCTTATATGGTCAATTTACCAAAACACATTCTGTTATAGGGGCAACCAATATTTTATTGCACCAAGGCGCAAGTAACCCCAGGAACAGCCCTGTACAAGTAGTATTATATTCCAATAAACACGAAATTTTACTTCTGTGTTTAAATTTTCATCTATTATAAAACGGTATTTACCAATCTGCTATGTTGACGTTTAATTCATGTATTTCACGTCAAAGTTGTCACCAATTATTACCGTGGTTATAATTGGTTGAACGCCTAAAATGCATGTTTAATATCCTTTTGATTAAAAGCTATTTTTTTATGCTATATCAATTTAAGCTTTCATTGTTTAACCCAATTTGACCAACTTTATCTCCAGTTGAATAACAAGTTTAGGTCGCATCTATAAAGCTCCAATTTTACTGCCATTTATTCTTAGATAAAACTTGTTCATGCTGGTGATATTGCAGGTTAACTGGACATAAAGTGCAGATAAGGAGCTTCTGCTCGCTGTTTTACGGTTTAGCCTGGCCAATAAAATTCAATTTATTTATTTCCTGAATTTATTTTAAATCTATTTATTAATAAATATTATAACTAACAAAAGCTTTAGGCAATGCAAGCTTTTTAAAACTAAATAACCAAAAAAAGAAACATGTATTTGAAACTATTTTTATTATGATAATAAAGTTTTGCAACCAAAATTATTTTTTGTTCATTAAAAAAGTCATTATTATTTAATATTATCGACGGATGATCGTGACAATTTTTTGATAATATTTTTTAAGTCTTTTTATTTAAAATTTTACGTATCTTTGCTTGCACTAGCAGTTTACCATTTAATTTTTGTTTTATCTGCCATTTTAATTTTATATTTACCTACTTAGTAAAGTAGAAAAAAATATGAAATTTATTAACTGAGGTCAGAGGCAAGAATGAGACGAGCAACTTAATGTAAATAAATTATCCGAGAGAGAGATAACTGCTGGGCCTTCCTTGTCTGTCTTCAAGAAAGGTAAACGCAGAGTCGACTTTATCGTTTGCCCGCCAAATTCAAATTATAGTGCTATTTTAGCCCTTAATGTTAGGTACTTGTTTTTGTTTCCTATTAATATAAAATATTGGGGTTTAGTTTAATAATTACACACACCTAATTAAAAATGTCATTTATTTGGTTTTTATAAAGATTTTCTTACCAATAACCATGTCAATATTACCTTAAATTATCTGTTGAAAAGCACAAATTTAATATATACACTGTGATCACTAATAAGAAGTCAATATTCAAAGTCCAATTAAAGGTAAAAACCACGAAACACACAATAAATCACAGAAAATGTAAACAAACTGTCCAAACAAATCGGTCATTGAAAAATATCAAACACAAATATCGAATAACATTTCGGCGTGACTGCCTGCGGCAACGTTGTCAAGTTAAAAATATTCGATTCATGGTATATTTTCTTTCTCTTAATTAGATGCGAGCCAAAAAGGACATTAAAGTTTACATGCAGAAATTGTAAACAACTTGGCAACCAGGGCAAAGCGATGATTGCTCCATCTACGATAGCCTGCCATGATGAAAGACAACGACATATTTATTGGAACTTGCGTTAAACCAGAAAGAGATAAATACAATGGACAAATTGTTAGGACCGGTTACTCGTCTCATTGTTGTCTCTGCTAGAGGTTAAACTAAGAATGACTATTAGGAAAAGAATAATTCTGATTATTAGTAAGATTATGACATATTCCTCCATGAATCCAAGAAAGCCAAGGATACAGAGCTAAAAAATAGGTCGCCGCCGTCGAGGGCAAGAAAAGAGCATCAAGATACCCTACTCAGTTTTTATCTCTGAGAACGCAGTTAGTCGATACAAATAATAATCATTAGTTTTAAAAATAAACAGATGACACGTACCATCGTGCCAAAAAAACGGAGACAACAAAATCTAAATGTATCTCCTGATCCATTATAATATTAGGTTTTAAAGTTGTCAAAGCAATGTAATTTTGTGACAGCTACGTCTTAAAATGTCTAAATATAAGGAATGCAATTTCTTCTTATAGACCAGCAGACAATTCTCTACTTGGATTTTAATATCCCAGTTTTTTGAGCACGATGGTAGCAGTATATTGCAAAAATAGGGAGTTTTTCACTTTTTTTCCTACCATTATTTGCCACTTTACTCCCTGAACTGCAACCAACTCACAAGCACGGGTAAGACTCCCCGAATGTATATGCCAAAAATTTATACGTCACAATACCTTATTTCAAAGGTTTATTGACTTTGATTACAACTGCCAAGTTTGAAGTGTCCGCTATTTTTGCAGCTGATATCGTCTTTCTAAATTTTCTTCTTAGGGCTGTAATGCCATAGTGACACTTTTCCGGACATGGGTCCCTATACTCAAACGTTTTCTACTGTTGCACTAAATAACCCCTAGAAGTTTGATCCCATAGTTCTGAAACACCCTGTGTTAATGCTCCGCTTTTTGTAAATGGCTAGACGTTTAATTATATTGCACAATATTACCTATTGATCGTCTATGGCTAGTATTTAAAATTGAGCAATGTATAAACGAGAGGAGAAAGGTGTTTAATTTTTATTGCACAATATGTTTTAATTGTATCGTGTAGGGCCATTATTGCGCAATACTATTAAATCAAACTATCGTCCGACTGAACACGAAAAGATTGCACAGTTTGTATTATTGTGCAATATAATTGAGCGTTTGGTTTCAAAGTGCCATTCAATCATATTGCACAATACATACACCTATTTTGTGCATTGTTATTACTGGTCTAGGGACCGCCTAAGACAGGATTATGCAGGACCAATCGTTTTTTTTTGTTTAATGTATGCATTTTTGACAGAAGTGACAAATTTTAAATTTTACTTTTACCAGTTGATTATTTTATCTTTGTTCAACAAAAAAGGTTTACTTTACTTTAATTAATATTTTTTTTACCGGCCCACATAAAATCGCATTTAAATAATATATATTACCAACCATTTTAAAAGAAATAAAAACTTCAACTAGTTATTAACTTAATTAAAAAAGTACAAATTATTTTTAAAAGGGTGTTTATGTGCAACATAACGTTTAAAAGTGCAACTTCATCAACCCTATTCAGTGTTGAATTTAAATTTTTCTTTTAAGGATGTTTAATTTTTTTTTTTTTTTTGAAGTGGGGGATTCTAAACTTACTAAACAAATGTATAACCCTCAAAAAAATTGAAGAGCAAAAAAAGGAGGGCATTCAGGTGTAAAAACCAAACATTTTGTATTATCCATACAGAATCAGGTAAATGTAGGTAGTCGTTCTTAGACAATGTGTGGAAAGAAGACGGAAAACAGGATGTAAACATTTCGGATAGGACGACTGGCCGTTATACCTATAAATATTGATTATTCAGTATAACAAATTGTATAATTTTAGAATATATTCATACTTAGGATTTAACACCAAATTTCTCCAGAGGGAAATTTTTACACCGGGGAATGTCCTCCCAAGGCCACCCCCAATTTTAACACTAATCCCATCATTTACTTGATACTTATTTGAGTACACGACAGAAAATAAATTTAAAATACCATAAAAACCAAAAAATAAAAACAAGTAAATGGAGGACTAAAAATTGACGTTTCGGTCTGCCACCGTTGTCATACAGGATAAAAATTGTTTTTATTCAATTTATCTTGACAACGGTGGCAAACTTGCCAACGAAACTTCGATTTTTAGTTCTCTATTTATTTGTTTTAATTTTTTGGTTTGTTGGTATTTTTAATTTATTTTCTGGCGTGTACCCGAATAACTACCATCAATTAAATAAATCTAATACAGAACAAACCTATCATTTACAACATACCCTTTCGGCAACCCAGAATTTTTATTAAAGTATGGAAAACTTTGAACTGTAAGAATTGAAAAATAAATTATCTTTTTAATCGGCCTAAATATGTAAAGCACATTATTACTAAACTACTAGCGCAATAAAGATGATTTATACTAAAGCCTATTTACTTACTGGTAAACCTTTAATAAGTCATATTTATTTTAGCTTTCTTCTTTTAAACTTACGAAAGTAATAATAATATTTCATATATAAAATACGTTAACGTGGCTAGTTACCTCTAATAATTTACGCTTAAATATTTCTTGCGGTATTTTACTGCTTTATTCAAGAGAAAAAGCGAAATTTGCCAAGAGCATGAACTCTAGCTCGATACAGTCAGTGGCGGCGTCAGGGGTGGGTGCGAAATAGTACAGGAAATAAAGCATTTTACCTGGCAATTTTTTGGTCCTGCATGGATCGACTAAAAATTTTAACAGAAGGTAAGAAATAGCTCAAGGTACAAAACCTATATTCAACCGAAGGGCGCCATAACTCTGTGGTTGTTACCCCCTAGGGAGTGAATATTTTTTATTGCATTTCAACAACAGAAATTGATTGACAATGTGATTCTAAGCTAAGAATGTTTTTTATGTTTTTTCATGAAACATGAAATAGTTTTCAAGTTATTCGCGATTGATAGTAATACTTTGTCGACAAAAAAACAACTTTTTTAATGGGGTTTTTGCAAATAACTCGGAACTTATGCATTTCAATAAAAAAACTGTAGAAAGTAAAATTGTAGGTTTTAAAAGGATAAACAAAATTATTTTATTATAATTATTATACGACCAATACGCACAAAGACACGGCGTGATAATGGTTAGCTTTTTTCCTTTAAGGTAAAATTGAATAGATTTAAAGTAAAATAACAGAAAAATGTTGCATATTTTAAAGAAAACTAATATAATCTTTTCTAAAATACCTAATGAGGCCTTTTTTAAAAAAGAAAAAGTTTTTAGCATGAAAATAAGGTCAGTTTTAATTTTTTTCTGCAAAAAAATTAATTAAGACAAGCCCCTAACTAACCCCTAATTAAAATTTACGTTTACCCTTTTGCAGTTCTCTTAATACAGGTATAAGTAATACATTTAGGGAGTGTGACCAATTTTAAGTGTCTCATTTCAAAAAAAATTATGCTTAAAGAGAAAACGATTATTTACAATTTTATATTTTTCACCCTTTTTTTCTAAGTAACTTCGAAAATACTGTAAATAAAAAAAACGATAGAGTTTTAAATTGCAAGTTTTTTGTTGACTAAAATTTTTCTGTGTCTAGGTTTTCTGTACAGTAAATATTTGGTGAGATGTAGTACTTTAAAACCCTTTATTTACGAAGAAGCAACGAACCCTACAAAATACTTTAAGATTAAAGGTCAGCTTTAATAAGGGGGATAGTTGGGGGTTGTACTATTGATTTTTTCGTAGAAAAATTAGTTACTAACCTTTTTTTATCATAATTCACTCAATTTTACGCTAAAAACCTTTCCTTTTTTTTAAGAAAAGTCTAATTACGTTCTTTACAAAAAGGTTTAATACATTTTTTTCTAAAAATGCAGCATTTTTCCGTTATTTGACTTTTAGTCTATTAAATTTTGCATTTGAGGAAAAAAGCTAACAATTACCCATCCGTATCTTAGTTTTTATTGGGTCGTAGAAAAATTATAAAAATAATTTTGGTTTTCTTTTTAAAACCTACTGTTTTGCTTTGTACAGTTTTTTACTAAATGTACATTTTTCGAATTATTCGCAAAAACCCATTAAACCGTTGATTTTTTCGTCGAAAAATTGTTACTTTCAATCGCAAATAACTTAAAAATATAAGCGTTATGAAAACAATTTTGATAAGATTACTTTTGTGATTGATTTCTGTGGAAAAATGTAATAAAAATGTTCATCCCCCAGGGGCGGTGGCATTCACCACAAGGGGCTCCGATATAGGTTTTGATCCTTGGGCTATTCCCTCCCTTCTGTTAGTCAATCCATGCAGTACCAAAGAATTACAAGGTTTTACCTTTTTAAAGCTTCATTTTTTGTACTAAATTCTTGAATAAATAATTTATGGTTGCAAAAACCGACGCAGGGAGAGGGGGCAATGGAGGCAATTACCTCCTCCAGGACTGCTATGAAATTGGTTTCTTCGGCGGAACTAGGGGTTGTGTGAGGCCTAAATGTGTGTAAAGCAAACAAAAATAGGAAATAACGTTTGCTTAGCTATGATGTTGATAGGTGTGGAGTTTTTGGCCCTTTAATATTTGTATTAGGGTATGAAAGAATGAAGCTATGTTTATTTTGGTAGAATTTGTAGGTCAGAAACTTTTTTTAGTCTTCACTTTTGTCAGGTTATTAAAGTTGCTTCTTTGTTACTTTCTTGCCCCTTGCGTACAGGCCTGGGTCGCAATATTAAAAATTAACAATATGTTGCACTATGTCATTACAAACGGATTTTAGTGTAAAATTAAAATATAAAATTAAATATTTTATCGAAACGTTTAAAAAATGTTGAATTTTCTTCCGTCAGTTACGTATATTTAAATTACAAATTGTGTGCCATTTATTAAACATAATATCACATACAAAATACCTATAAAATAATATAAAGATATTTTTTATATGATTAGATGCAAGACCCAAAGTTTTGGATTTTTGTGGCCGGCAGGGCTAGTGTAGCTTAACTGTTAAAAAATAGTGGCGAGCAGTGGTGCAGGGGCTAACGTGTCAGCCTCTCACCGCAGCCGGGTTCGAATCTCGGAGTCGGGCATCGGATTTTTCATTGCTCGTCACCTCACAGTTGGCAATGGCAAACCACTGTGTAGTATTCTGCCATTCCTAGGTAGTAATTATTTAAAAATAACGTCCGTCGTGGCACTACCGTGTAGGTGCTGTGAAATGCAAAACTGCATTTTTCAGTGCTTGGATATCGTTGACGGAACAAGACAATAATGGGTTAAACATCCAGTAACCCAGCACTCACGGTACACTGGTATTTAGGCATAAACCTTCGTGAGATGACATAAAGATAAAAAAATAGATCATACACATACAATTTTGGTTATGAACAGGCTTTACCCCCATTAATACCCTATCTGTTGGAAAAACTTTATTAAATCCATTATTCTTAGTTTAAAACTGGGTTTTGACCATTTTTTTAAAGACAAATAATAAATACAACTCCTAAACTGATAGGGATATTTAATTCTTTGTGAAATTTAATGCGAAAATGTAACTTAGAATAATATAAACTATTTTTTGCAACTTACGATAACTGTAGCTTCGGAGAAGTTTTTGTTTTCAGTTCATAGAACAATAAAAATAAGCCCCTAAAATACTTAAAAATAGTGAATTTTGATCTATTTTATTTAAATATCACACTTGCACATTTTGCTGTTCACCTTTAAAATTTTTTCTTCCGGCAATCCTAATTAAAAAAAGCTGGCGCTGCCACTGGATACAGAACTCCCTTTATGTTTTTATTGCAGATGTAATTTTCAACTTTAAATTAAATCGTATTTTTGTTAAACCTATATTGTGGTTTAAATTTAGGTAAAATAAAAGGCGTGTTTGAGCATGAGGGCTCTTGAATAAAACGAAAAAAGTTAAAACCCGCCTACAGTAATAAAACAACGAAGCCCTCAAAAAGAAAAACGCTGGAAAATTTACTTTTTCAATTGGAACTTAAAACATTCTATTTGCACAGGTTACGCCTCTTGGAGTTTGTGCATTTTTGCCACGTTACATCTTTAAAAATTGTTATTATCCTTATTTTTGGCAAGGATGAAACTTACAGTTATTTTCATAAAAAAAGTCATTCAAGTATTAAAAAGAAAGGTAACCCACCTTAGTTTTGCGCAAAGGGCCCCACAGACTACGGTCTTATGCGACATACTTGCACGACGTACATATCGATTCGTACAAAAACGAAGTAAAACGGAAGTGTGTGGCCTTATCGGAATGTCGCACAAGACCGATGAAAGTATTCTGATTTCGTTGATATAAGTCCATGGGCTTGTACGACCGACATGTACGTCGTGCAAGTATGTCGCACAAGACCGTAGTCTGTAGGGCCCTTAACACTGACTTTTTAACTTAATTCTGTTGAAGGTTATTAAATGTCATAGGTTTTCAATAAAAGAAAACATTGGCGTGCACTTTGTAAACTATCTAAGTAACAATGTTTAACAGGGTTGACTTTGTTAGTAAAATATATGTCAATTGTTTAAAATTAAGTATTTATTAAAAAGTTTTTATTGATTTTAATTTGATCTATTCACATTATGATATATGTATATTTGAAAACTTATGACATGTGTTAACATCGTTCAAACGGTCAGTTTGAGAAGTCAATTCTACATAAAAATCAGGTAAGGTACTGTTCGCCTAGCAAATCTAGATTAAAAGAATGCGAAAAAAATGGGTTGGTTTCAAAATGTTGCCAGTTTTTTATCCCTATAATCCTAATTTACTTTACACAATTTTATAACAATATTTAATATTTGATTAGGGTACCTGTTTTAATTTTGTTATTGTTGTTATATTGAATACCTAAGTGATTTTATTTTTTCGCATATAACATCATTTTCCTAAAAGAACCAAATGTAATATTAACCTTGGTAAAATTTAATGTGTATATCGCCTTAACATATCTTTACACTTTTAATAGTTTTGGAGCAATAAACAAAAACCCTTTTACAGATTGGTGATCGTCGAGACTAGCCTCCAAAGCATCATCGAATAATATTCGAGGATGTCGATTTCTTCCCCTGTCCCTTTAGGCGACCGAGTTCTCTACTCGGTTTTAATTCTTTTACGCCTTTTTATGAATATAACTATTTGTGTTTGTCATGGCAAAATTTATATATTTTGTTTTACTAGAAATATTGACATATTAAGGACTTAGGCCAGGCCAAAATATTCTTAGGTTTTGTAGAGTAGTATAACAATAACCTTTAACAAATATTTACCCAACAATTAAGCAAAAAATAGGTAGATATTTATTAAATACTCAACATCATTAAAATAACATGTTAAGCCATGATAGACACATACTTGTTTTAATAGCATGCAGTAAATTTTAAAAGAGTATTTTTAATTGTTTTTTTATTTATAATTAAGTATTAAATTTATTAAACTAATTATCAAACTAAAATATTTATTGTTACTAAAAACCCAAAATAAAAAATAGTTTTTCTAGTAAATAAACAAATGTGCATTTTAAAGTAATTTTCAGGCTATACAACTTCGTTATATTAATTTTCGATATTATTAAAATTACACGTATTTTACCATTAAACATAACTTAAATTTACTGACTAACTAATAAAACTGGTCACATTATCTAAAACTAATAAATACAAAATTTTACCCCAATTGGTATTATACAGGGCAAGTTATAACTAAAAATACGAAAATTGCCCAAGTTTTACGTACTTTTATTTTTTTTAAAACAGAACAAAATAGTATAAGTAAATGTTGTAAAGAATTGAATTTTATGTCAAAGTTTAGTTAAAGCATATGAGTAAAAAAAAATTAATTGTCAATTTTTAACATTACATATTACAACTTTAATGAGCAAGAGAAAGCAAAATTTAAAAGAAAATTTAATAATTTTAAATATATATATTTTTTAAAAGTTGCTGTTTTAAACCGAGTATTTTAAAAACTGTTAATGCATAATGAAAAATTGACAAACAAAAAAATCTTTTATTTTTTAACTTTAAATTTTAAAATTAAATTAAATTGTCTACAGCATTAACTTATACAATTTTGTCCTTTTATGAAAATAAAGGTACTTTACTCTTGGTCATTTTTCATATTTTTAGTTATGACTTGCCCTGTATATTACCATTCGGAAAAAAAAATTGTATTTATCAGTTTTGGACCATGCGACCAGTTTTTCCAAAAGCACGTTTAAAAATTTCTTTAGTCCATTTGTCCTCTTGTAACATCTATCCTAGGACACACTGTATAACAGTTTGATATCTGATGATTACTTGTTTTCGTTTTGCAAAGATTAACTTTATTTTTCATTTGCCGCCATTTTTTAAAGACTCACTATAAGGTTTTTTGAGTATTAAAATTTTACCCTTGAGAAATATAAACAAAATAATTACAAAAAAAATGTAAACTTTTTATATTGTTTAGCATAAAAATGAGCAACTTTGCCCTGATTTAACCAAGCCTGTATCTCTTACCCTTTCTGAGATCATATGGTGACCCTGGAATTTGTCACAGTCTGTATATTAAAAACTCTATAAAAATATATTTTATAATAAAAAACCATCCCTACTAAAAAAATTTTAGCATAGAATATTATTGAAACCTAAAAAGAGTCTTGTGACAAGAAAAGGCTTTCAGTCTAGGGCAAATTCCTTCTTTATTCTACAATTTGCGTAAAAAAATAACCCACTTGGCTGTTTTGACATAAAATAGATTACTAACTCTCCGACAAATAAAAAAAAATTGGGTTAGTGGGCTAGCGGTGGAGTAAAAAAAACACACAATTTAAGGACAAGTTTTACTTTCTAAAATATTTAAAGTAATTTTTTTTTTTATTTTTGGACCATCCACGAAGGCTAAAATCCTAAATACTTACGTACCGTAGGTGTCTTAATCCAGGGAGTTAAACACGGGACTTAAATACTTGAAGATTTGGGTGGGAAGGAAAAGCCTCCGCTGGCAGCAGGTTCCCAAGTTCGGGGTCTATCCTGTTGGCCCCTATAGGGATGCATACGTGCGGCAACACGAGTTTCTTTGTTGAGTGAAGGAATTATACGGCACAATTCTTTCGAGCAGAAGCCATGGAAGTAGTAGTGGTAAAAAGCGATAACACCCCCACAGCCCGACCATGGGCGAGAAAAGGAAGCCTTTCTGTAAGTGAATGATTATAATCATAATAATAATTATTATTGAGGCGAACAGCTCTTCTTCGAATGAAATCAAAAATGTTTATGGTTGTGGGGGATGCCATGCGCCAGATATGAGAGAAATATTCACAAAAAATTTCTAAGATACAGGGTGTAAAACATTATTTAAAAATTTGTTTTTTTTTTTTAAATTTTAAATATGTCTCATTTGATTCCCATGAAATTTTACACCAACACAATAAAAGTACAATTGTTGAGGGGCTAATTTAACACAAACCTAATAAAAAATTAAATCTCAATGGTGTCTCCTGACGAATAGTTGAAAAGTACTCCACTGACATGTAATCTTCTTATATTTTATATAAATTGGCCAGGTACAAATAATGATTTTTTAGGTTTATTTTGTCAACAACAATCAATTTTTCATAGAAATTATTTAGACTTCATTTATAAATATAAATTTAAAAATGTCAAAGTGAAGCACGTCGACCTTTTATTAATGCAATCGATTTCACATTTTCTTTTGTAAATAACAGCAAAATGAATTTATCGAATAGAGTCAATAAATTTAATAACCTTAAGAGACCTAAAGAGTATAGGCGTTCTCTCAAAGACGAAAATGATGTGGAACATTAATCTAAAGGGGCTTCTAAATTTGAGCCCAATTGAACCAAAAAAAAGCATAAATTTAGGTTTAACATTTTAAATTACCTTATTGTATTTAAAATTTAGGATAAAAAGTGTTTGATATATTTTAATAAATAAAGCGGCACTAAGATTTATTGACGACAGCTAATTTGGTTCGATCTAATCGTTATACAAGGTAATAGAGAAAAGTATGTTTTATTTTTTAATATTAATTCAAGTAAATGTTTTTCTTTTAAATGAAAAATAAAAAAAAATATACGGTTTAACAATTGTGGTGATCCCTGTATAAAAAGTTGCTACTAAAACATTATTATGTTTGTAGTAAACTTAGTCAGGTAACCTTTTTTTTGTTTAAATTATTCTTTTAATTTATTAGAATTTGTGGGGCTACAATATTTTTTTTAATTACGGATAAAATCACTAATTGGATAAAACTAAGCAGGTATTACATTTTTAACCCACTTTAAAAACAAGAAGGTTCTCAACTCGCCGCCTATGTTTCATTTTCATGTATGTTACGCGATTACTTCGTCAATTGTGAACCGATTTTAAAAGTTCTTTTTTTATTTAAAAGTGTGTCACGGTGGTCCCATAAAAACAATAAGTCAGGATCGCAAGAGAGAAAGGTAGTGACTTGTTTTCTCTTTGCCGTACGTTGTTCCTGCGACAAAGCTGAACTAGCGCCACCTATTGGTGTAACGCTAAACAATTATTATAATAATACGAGGGCAGTTTACAAATTGATATTACATCCTTTAACAAAATTTACTCTTGAACTGATAGAGAGACTACGGTAAAAAGCACAGGTACGTGTAATTTGATTGATTGACATGGGGGTCATGATTAGTTCCAGTTAGTTAAATCTTTCTTTTTATTTTTTCTAATCATAACCTCCCCTCTCCCTTCAATGTGACAGTTCTGCATGACCGTCTGTAACGTTTTAAACCAATTAAAGTTCACGTCGTTGTGCTTTTTGTGGTAGTCTTTAAAAAGCGTTCTGGTAGTGTTTTTGTTTATGTTTACGGATTTATTAGTAATAATAATAAATTAGAAAGCAAAAAATAAATGAATAGCAAGAAATAAACACTTTTTAACAAAAATAAAGCCTTTAAAAAAACAATAAAACTTACTAAAATGGTAAGAATAATTATTTTAAAAAAAAGTCGAATAAAAAGATATGCGCTAAACTACTAAATGTTAATAATCAAATAAGCAAAAGCTGTTTATACTTTAATACCATATGTTATTACCCGACTTTATTTTTTTTTTAATATTATTTTTAAACTTTTAAGTAGGTTTCATTTATTTATTTTTTGAAGGCGGTTTAATTTTTTAAAAAAAGTGTTTATTGTTATTAAGTACACAGCGCTTTTTAACTTTAAAATTTAATATTTTAAATACTTCTCATACACCTCTTTCTCAAACCTTAAATTCCATGCTGATACGAGCCTATCCAGACAGATGGAAAAATCTAGCAAAAATACATCGTATGGGAATTACAAATAAGCCCGAGTAGCTTAGCGAGCATGTTTTCCGCCACCAGTGACATGTAAACATGTGACAACTTGACGGGAGTAGAATGTAGTTTCTTAGAGAAGTATAGGTTGATGCTGTGTGATGTAATGTTACAGTTGTCATGTAAGATATTCTTAAATACATCTGAGCTCATACGTATAACTTAAGTGATGGATATAAAGTTATTCATAAATAGCTGGTATTATATAATAAAATATGTGCCTCTCCTTGTGCTTTATGGAAAATATATAAATAATAGTTTAAAAAACTAAAAACACACGCTTTTATATGCAACCGAACTAAAAATTAGAAAATAATTTTTCATTAAAAAAAAGATTGTCACTTCAGAGTAAAAAGCGTGGGGTGCTTAATATATTAAATGTTATAATTATTATATTTGCCAATATCTATGAGGGAAAAGTTATGAAAAAATAGTAAAATGCACCCCACGCTTTTTACTCTGAAGTGACAATCTTTTTTTAATGAAAAATTATTTTCTAATTTTTAGTTCGGTTGCATATAAAAGCGTGTTTTTAGTTTTTTAAACTATTATTTATTTTTCATTTTTAGTTCGATATGCATGTATGTATGTATGTAAAAATGCTCCAGTTTATTCACTAAAAAATTCCTTCGCCATTTTGTCAAGAGTAGCTAATAAAAGCGTGTTTTCTTTAAAGTTCCTGAGAAAAGTTTGGGATGTTGCCAAAAGATGGCAACACAGGTGTTGTTTTTATAATATAAAGGAATTTTTTTATCCTGGCGATCCTAACCAGGATAACGGGATACTGTTTGCAGATTATTGCATTGTCATGGGTCCTTGATACGTGTGCAAAGTTTCAAAGAAATCGAATAGCTGGAAGTTGGTAAAAATTAGGCTCAAAGATTCCGTACTACATAGATAGATAGATAAATGGATAGTTACAACCCAAGTTAATAAAAGCGTGTTAAAAAAATGGACTGGGTTGGTGAAAAGTAGCGCAACTTTTAAATATCTTTAAAACCGCTAAAGCTACATTTACCAAATTTAGTATTTAAGGGGTTTTGGACATGTGGAATAAAATATGATATCACTATAAACACTGTTGTCAGATTTCCCAGTTTTGTGCTACACGTATTTTTTCAGTGTTTTAAACGGAATGCCTAATTTATTTTTATTGCATAAAATTGGACGGATTAAATTTAGTAAGTTTCTTAATTTTCAAAATTCTGTCTTTATTAGTTGTTGCGATATGATACACTACACTTTCCACAAAAAGTAATTTAGGGCCTAAATATATTTAAATCCCCATAGGTATGTTTACAATGTATTTAGGGGTTTTTTGACTGATGCCTAATTGATCAGTCATATTAGCATTGTTGCCTAATTTTAATAGAATTGCGGTGTTGTCATATCTCGGTAACTAGTAACTAGATTAAATTTTAAAAATGTTTGAATCTTACTAAAGTTGACACGCTTCTCTTTTATTTTCAATTAAAATAAATTGGGCATTTCATTTAAATATGCCAAAAATATTACATGTACCGCAAAACTGGAAGATATGACAACAATGCACACAAAAAATAAAATTCTTGCAAATAGAATATGGATTTTCTTGAAAATTTATTTTTAACTTAAAACAAATTTTCTTGAGAGAAAACAATATTCTTGCTCCAAGATATTACATAATTTTCATATTAAATAATATTATTCTTACTATGTATTCTTCGAACAAATATATATTTTTAAAATAAGACACAATTTGTCTAAAATTAAGAATATTATGATAAGAGATATTTAAGAAAACCTATTCTTACAGAAAAACTAAAATTTCTTTAGCCAAGACAAAGGATTATTTTTATTCTCTACTTAAAACATAATTTTACTTTGGAATAAAATTCTTCTTGATTTAATATTATTTTTGTTAAAGACAATGGCTTTTTTAAAAGAAAACTAAAAATTATTTTTATTTTACAGTCAAAACAATTTATATTTATTTCTTTTGCTTAAGAAAATATAGCTTTTGTATTATTAAACCAAAATATTATATTCTTGGTTATCATAATTAGGTATCAAAGGTATTTTCCTTATTCATTTTTGCAAAAAACGTTGCCAGGAGAGGTGCGTATCGGCGAACCAGGAAACAAAAACGCTTTCTTTCACACTCCAAGATTATAAGAAATTAAAAAAATTGTACCAAGGATATGAAGAAAGGTTGACTAGATAGCCAAAAAGTAAGATGGCTGCAGGCCGAGGAGGATTTTGAGGAAAACGTCGGCACCACCATGGTCCAAGTGCTGGAAAATAATGAACACCACATAAATGGTAATAAACTTGACCGAAGGAGGTGTGGGCTCCGAAGAAACCAACGAAGTTAGATTAGTGCGATCCTGCTTGTAGAAATGGAAAAACCGCGTCGACCCTCAGGCGCAGTATACTACCGGATTTGGATTTAAATAGTAAGTCAGACGATTTTTTAAAGCTTTTGTCCTAAAAAAATACATATTTTAATAAACTGTAAAAATGTTTTTTTTTTTAATTATTTTAAGTTAGTTAACCTCAATTTTTACTAAAAATCATAATCAATAAAAAATTTTTGTGTTATACACTTTTAAGTACTTTTGCTATTTAATTAGGTAGTCTTAAAAATTTTATTTTTAAAGTCTTGATTTTGCAGTTATGAACCACCAAGTAAATCCTACAAAAAATTTTGTTATAGCTTTAAGCATTTAGGATAAAGCAAACATTTTATGAAGAATAACTTTTTTTCGAAATATTAAAAATAATTATTTCTACAGGTATAGTCAAGTTCATCCGTGGACAAACATTGCCGTTTTATGGGGTAGTTGGATCCCAATGCTGAAAATATCCACAGTAAAGCCACTATTTGCCGGGACTATCGGGAACTTCCGTGAAATCTTCACAAAGAAAGTACTGAAGAATATACTGGAAATGCCGAATGCAGAGCACCAAAAACTTGTTTTTATTAACATCAGAGCTGTACCAGAGAGCTTTGCATTAATAGGATCCTAAACGCCTCAGCAAGGTTGGCTCTAAAAGACGTCCAGAAGCTCTAATATAACATCATAAAAATATTATACTATTAAAAGCTTTGTTTTGTACTCTAACAATAAGAATTGTAATTAATAAACATTTTATAACAATCTTTTGTTTTAAATGAAAATTAAGTAGTTTTATTTAAAACGTGTAAAAAAGTATTTAATTATGATATTCTTTAACCAAGACAACCCTATAGTAATATATTCTTGGCCAAAGAAATGTATTCTTAACGTAAGTTTCTATTTGTTTTTGCCAAAGAAAACATATGTTTTAAATTGATCGCTCGACAAGAATATATTTTCTCCAATAAAATTAGTGCTTTTCTTCGCTAGATAATCGCGGCGACAAAAAAATAACTACAAAGAAAGCACTAATATTCTTAACTTAAAAAATTAGGTTTACTTAACTGAATCTACTTTTATGCTTGTACTAAAATAATGTTTTTAAGAATATCATTTACTGTTAAGAAGAATATATTCTTTTCGTTATATACAACTCGCAACGTGTCTTAAGTCAAAGCAAATTGTTTTAAGTTAAGACATCTTTTTTTGTGTGTGACAGTATTACTGTTCAACTTTACTTACCCAGAAACCCTAAAATGCCAACATTTGTAAACGCAGCTTAAGTGGTTTTAGGGATATTTAAGCGCATCTGAACTTTTTACCTAAAATGTGGTGTTGTCATATCTTAGCAGCTAGTAAAAAAAGAATTTTGAAAATTTGTAGACCTATTAAATTTACATATTACAATTACGTAATTTTTGCAATGAAAATAAATGGGATATTACATTTAATAATCCTAAATGATACGTGTTGGACAAAACAGGAAATCTGGCCACAGTGCCGATATATCTATTCAATTTTTATGCCCGATACTTTCCACATACCAACTTTGATAAATGTAGCTTTAGAAGTTAAACCTCGGGATATGAAATTAATGCATAAATAGGTACCATATTTATAGTGCCCAAAGTATAGATGTACTATACTTTGGACACTTTGTTCAGGTGTTTTTGTTAATTAATAGTGCCCCAAGTATAAATGTGATATTTTGGTAAATCTTATTTAAAGATATTTTAAATGATGATATAATATACAGAGAGCTTCAATAAAAAAAAATAAACTTTTTTCTACCCTGTACAGTGTGTCTATATAAGTTGGCGGCATATGGAAAACTTTTTTATTATTAATTTAACGAAAAAACCTTTTTCGCATGGTCCAAAACCTAAAATGCAATCATCAGAAATCAAATAGTGTCAGTCATCTACGAGGTTTGGCCAAAAATGTAATTTTTGCTCAAGTGTAAAGTATCTGTATTTTTGCTAATATCGCAAATTGTTATAAAGAAAAAATTTTTAGAATTAAAAATTACTTCCATATATGCAATTTCGTGCGAAAATCGAGAAGATTTAAATTTGTACATTAGTGCATTTTACATGCTTCTTGTTATAATACCATATAATTTAAAAAGTTTATTTAAAACTGTCCTATGATATTTAAAATCATAACAATTTGCGATATTAGCAAAAATAAAGGTACTTTACTCTTAAGCAAAAATTAAATTTTTGGCCAAACCTCGTACATGACTGACACAATTTGATATCTGATGATTGCATTTTAGGTTTTGGACCATGCAGAACTTTTTATAAAGAATTAATTTCGTAAAATTAATAATATAAAAGTTTTCCATATGCCGCCAACTTACGTAGATTCACCGTATTACCATTAAAAAGATCTTTGAATCAGTTTTAAGAAAATAGTACAATTAGTACAACTAACTTTATTAAGTTGGGAATATGGTCATCCACATCATATATTTAGGTAACTTTTAAAGTACCTTTATTTTGTAGAGTTTAGAATTTGTTAAGTAAATAACCTTTGCCACAAGACTCCCTTTCTATTTAATTTGTTTTTCAAGATGGCGCCTAGCAGCCATCTTGAAATTTTCGTCTGTGAATTTCACTCTAATATAGTATTTATAATACATTATTACTTAATATAATTAATTATACCGGGTGACACAGGATGTTGTTACCCCCTTAAATTTTTTGTAGTTTGTTTTGTAATTACCATTTTTTGTCATTATCATGACCTAAAACTCACATGGGGCTAAAACGGAAATACCATAAACTTTTTTCTTTTAAATACAAGTACTTACTTTTTTAATATACGTAGGGTGTTCGAAAAGTTTTGAGATATACGTACATTTATTTGATTTTTTAAAAATAATTTCCAACACATTGAATACACTTTTCCATTCTAACAAACCAGTCACTGAAAATAGCTTTCCACTTTTCATTTGAAATTTCAGCGCATATTTTATCCCAGGCCTCCAGTAGCGCGTCTTCAGTTTTAAACTTTTGTCCGTTCAGTTGGCTCTTGACAAAAGGAAACAACTCAAAGTCACACGGCGCCAAGTCGGGGCTATAAGGCGGATGTTCCAAAAGTCTCAAGTCTGCATCTGTCAAAAATTGACTTGTAAATTCAGCTCGATGAGGTGGAGCATTGTCTTGATGAAGGTAACAGCTAGCAAGTTGCGAGTTTGGGCGAATCACTCTTAACTTTTCTATAAGTTTTGAAAGGCATACTGTGGTGTACCAAAGAGAATTTACGGTCTTCTGTTTTGGAGCACAACACGTTCAATTATTGCTCTTGAACCAAAGAAAACAACTATCATTATGTTTTTATAGATCTTGATTTGCGAACTTCGGTCGAAGTTTCTTCACCTTCGAGAACCCATATCTTATTCTGTTGTTTAGTTGAGACGTCGTAATAATAAAGATAAGTTTCATCTCCCGTGACGATCAACACTATGTCTTTAGATTTACCCTCCTGGAATTTGGACATCATTTTTCTACACCAATTCACTCTTTGTGTCTGTTGCTCGGGAGTTAACTTGTGTGGAACCCAAAGAGTACAAATTTTTCTAAAACCCAAGTGCTCATGTATGATCGTGTGTAATGTTGCTAAACTAATGTTCAATGTCTCTTCTAACTGTCGATAGGTAATTCGTCGGTTTGTTTCTATAGCTTTTTGGACGGCAGATATGTTTTCTGGGGTAACTACTTCACACGGTCGACCTAAGCGTGAGGCGTCTTCAAGCGAAAACGAGCCCCGCTGAAATTATTTGTACCATCTGTATATGGTTGCACTAGATGGACAGTCATCACCAAGTATAGGCTTCACTTTTTCTAAACACTGTTCTTGAGATAACCCACGTGAAAAGTTGTATTTCAAAATTGCACGGCACTCGATAGTCGTCCACGACGCCATTAGGCTAAAATCGCTGGAGACAAACTGGCGCAAAACTGATAGTTTACTAATAACTATGTAGGACTACGACATGCCATGACATGTACAAACAAAAAACATCAATGTTACTTTCCTGGACCGTTTAGATACAAAGTATCTCAAAACTTACTGAACACCCTACGTAAGTATTTTGTATAAAATTATCTTTATTATTCTTTAATTTTCCCAGCCTACATAGCAAAAAAATTATTTTAAGCAGAAAGCGGTACTTAGTTTTCTTTAAAAATCTTTTCTGGCCGCCATTTTAAAAGAAGCACCCTGTGTTATATGTCATTAAAAGATAATTTTATACAAAATACAAATATAGAAAAAATGTGGGTACTTTTAATTAAAAATCAGAAAGTTTATGATACTTCCGGTTAAACCAAAAGTAATTTTGATGTGGTGATAATGACAAGAAATGTGAGTTTATGCTATAATTATACTGTAAAACTTTTATTAGTCTCTCTTAAAAACTACAAAAGAAATTGGGGGTTAACAACATCCTGTGTCACCCGGTATACGATAAATTATAAGCCTACATTTTGTTACAGATTTGACTGTGGATCTGGCATTGGAGTAGTACGATCCGAAGAAACCGTACTTCTTAACCAATGGAACCATGTTTCGTTATATAGACATCGTTGGGATGCGTGGTTACAGCTTAACAACGGAAAACATATACAAGGAAGAAGTAAAGGCCTATTTTCCAGGTAAGACATTAAAATAGAATTAATGATTAGAGACAGGACTGTTCTTCAGAATGACACTTTTTCGAATAAGCATTTATTCGAACAGATAGTTGTTCGAAATAGCCAATTATTTAAACAGACACCGTTTTACGAAGATAAGTTTTTAAATAAATGGTAAAGTGTAGGTTATTTAAACAAAAAGATATCTTATCTATCCTATTTAATAAAACTGTTTATTATCAATTTATTTATAATTTTAACATTGATATAAAACAAAAACAAAAAGAAATAACACAAATAAAACAATAAAAATGACGAAAAACTTCGACTGCCAGAACTAACCAGAACCAACTCAGATACACCCGAACTAATCCCTACTTATTGTTAAAGGATTATCTTTTTATAAAGTTTTAAAGGATTGCGGCAAATATTAAATAAATTAATAAACAGGTTTAAACATTACACAAAGTCTATTTGAATAAATATCGTTCAAACAATTATATTAAAAACTGTCTAGATGCCAGAATTAATATGGGGTGTAGAAAATATGACCACACATAATACAGTGACCGTCAGAAATGTTAAACCATATGAAAAACTTTTATTTTTGATTGCCTAAAAATTTTTATTCATGATAAAAATCTTTGCATACACAAAAACTCACAAAACAGTTATCAGAGTTTGAATAAATCATAGATTATGAACTATAAACTCTTTTCTTGTTACCATAATCCCAACAATTATATTTTTTTTAAGTAAAAACGATTTTTATAAGCCAAAAACAATGTGGAACATTAATCCAAAAAGGCTTTTAAATATAAGCCTTATTGAACCACAAAAAAGCATTTACTTTTGTTTTTTTAAAGTAATCTAAATCTACTTAAACGCTTTAAGAATAACAAAGCTTTGATATTTTTTCAAAATTTTAGCGAATTGAGGATAATTTACGACAGTTAATTTAATTAGATTTAATCTCGTTTACGGGGTTAGTTGGAAAATTCAGTTTTTTTCCCAAATTTCTAAAAGGGGTTTTGCTTTAAAATATAACACATAACATTAAATTTTAAACAGGTTTTGCAAATAATATGTTCTCCAAGTTTAAAAATAAATATAGTTTTTTTAGTTATTTTCCTTAATTTGCACCTATGCTATAGTACATTAAAATTTTAATCAGTGTTTGGTGAGTTTAGGTGTCTGCAGAGATTTTTATTGAAAATATATTTTTTAAGGAATCAATAATAAAAAGTTTTTCATATGGTTCAACATTTCTGGTGGTGACTGTACAACAGATTATTTTTACTAAAAAAATTTAGGTTGAAGGAAGACTCATAATGTTGACTAGCTTATTTATATATTCATAAATTGAAATACAGAGTGTCCAGAAAGAAAGTTGGATATTCAGGGTGTTTCTAAACAAATGCAAAACATTTTAGAAGGTGATTTTCTACCAAAGAAGAAGAAAAAACTTCATATAAACATATGTCCTAGTTTTTAAACTACGGGGTGTTAAAATTTTCCTAAAAATATTGTTTTGTTACAATAACTTTTATACCCATTTAAATATTTTTAAAAAATTTGGAAGACGCACCCATTGCACCAGAATTTTTTGGCATACAAGAAAAAAGATAATTTGTACCAGTGTCGTCCACGAGGGGTTTAAGGTAAATATTTTTTAAAAATTAAATAGTGCGCTACTGCGTTTTCTAAAATAGAAATCTTTTTAAAACCCCATTTATTTTAGAACAATGATCTCATAAGTTGTTTTTTTGTTTGATGTGCGGTTTTTGCGTAAATCAATAAAAACCATTTTTTGGCATGGTCAGTTTGTATTCGTAATATAAAATTATATATTAAAAATTAATTTTCTGTTATTTATTCTTTAATTATACAGGAATTTGACCATGCCAAGAAATGGTTTTTATTTATCTACGCAAAAACAGTACATCAAACAAAAAAGTTAAGAAACGAAATTTGTTCTAAACTAAATGGATTTTAAAAAAGACTTTTATTTTAAGAAAATGCAGTGGTTCCATTTTTTCTCAAACCCTAAGCCCCTTATGGACGACACTGGTAAAATATATTTTTGCCTTGTATGCCAAAAAATGTCTTCCAGTGCAAAGGGTGCGTCTTTCAATTTTTTAAAAATATCTGAATGGGTCTAAAAGTGATTACCTTTTACCTTTTTTTAATTATAGTATTCGAATACAGATTTTGAGTATTCGAATACCGGCAGAATGACAAAAATAGAATAAAATGTAAAGGCAAATGAAGTTTTAAAGAACAAAAAAAAGTCCTCTGACAGGACAGCCACGATGACTTCCACCCGGAGTACAAAGTAGAAAACAAAATTTGAAGAGCAAAAAGAAGGTTCTTTGACAAGCCACCATAGCACCGTCTTTGTCATTTGTTTGTCCGCTCCTTCCACAAAACCCAGGAGGGTGCAAAACGTTTTAAAATATCTAAAATAAATACTTTTTGCAAAAACTTACTACTTTTCATACATTTTCAAAAGCCAGGAGGGTGCAAGTCCACCCCTTGCACCCCTCCCGGCGCCCATGAGTACCGGTATCTGCATACCAGTATTCAAATACCGGAATTCTTATTTAGTTGTAAAAATGAAAAATGGTAACAACAAGGAAATATCGGTATTGGGGTGAAGACCTTTTTTGTTCAAAAAATGACTGAATGTGAAGTTACTGGTATCGAGGCAATGTTACATGAAATAAAGATCTTTGGGATTAAAACATTAATATATGCTTAAACATTATCTTATAATTTATATAATACAAGTTAGCCTTTTAACGAATTTTAAAAACATTTTGAAAATATGTAATATAAAAATCAATAAAAAAGATTCCTTTTTAATATTAATTATTTTTAATTATTAGGCATTAGCGATATTACCATGCCGAGAAATGTTTTGTATTTAAAGACGCAAAAACCATACATAAATAAAAAAGTAAAAAGATGAATACATTTGTTTGAAACTATACGAGAATTTAAAATCTTATCTTTATCTTAGAGTTATGCATTGGTACCATTTTCCATAAAAAATATTTATGGTAAATTTTTCACAAATTAACATAAAATAAGTTTTTCGATTTCTTAAATACATCCAAATTGGTATAAAAGTAATTACAAATAATTGATTAATTTCTTAAAATTCCCTGTAATTAGAAACTTTTAAGACAAATATTTATTAATATTTTTGCCATATTCTTTATTGAAGAATTATCCCTTAACTTTTGTCGGTAAAGTTCCTGGACACCCTATGTAAGATATGAACCCAGAAATTTACAATACGAAATTAAATATATTTCTTTTGTTAGAATTACACCAATGTGCATTATATTGATTAGTTTGGCATTAAATTTTTAATAAATCGAGGTTAAATTAAGGCCACGCCCTCAATATTATCGATTTTAATTAGTCGGAAGACGAAGGACTAAAACGGTGTCAAACTATTAAGGTTTTATTAACTTTTCCGGCTTAGCAAACAAGTATCCGCTTCGTGGAATAATGATTTATGTATTGGTTGTTTTCAGGTGACCTAATTGTTAGAACTTTATAGTCGTTTGTCATTTAAAAGTTTACAAGCAATTCTTTAGGTCAGTGGCGGTCCCAAGGTTGGGCGTGGTGTGGCGAGCGCCCAACCAAAAAGTCATGTGTAAAAAACCATTCCATTCATTCCATTTATACAGGGTGATTCAAAAATCGATCACGAAACTTAAGGGGGTGATTCTACTTGACAAAATAAGGGTAAAGCTTCATATAATTTTTTTCAAAATGTCATTCGTTTTCGAGTTACAAGCCGTCAAAGTTCAATTATTATTTTGGTTTTTTCGCCATATTGCATTTATTTTTTAACCAATCCAGTTGATATTTGGCACATAAATCAAGCTTTACAGATTCTAAAATTTTAAGATAAAAGTAGTTTTTTCAAATACCGCCAGAGGGCACTTTACCTAAAACTTAAAATTTATTTATCGCAAAGCTTGGGCGCCATTTTATAGACAATCAAACACTTAAAAAATAAGTTACTTTTTTATTAAAGTCGATAAACCTTACCGTTTAGGCACCAATAGACATCAAAGTTTTCATTAATTTCAATCAAATTACCTACATACATACCCTGTATGTCCAGTAACTCAACCGACAAACTTTACGGGGCGATTCTACAACACAAAATAAAAAAAAACTTCATATAAACATATGTCCTAAACGTCTTGGTTTTTGAACTACGGGGTGTTAAATATTTAAAAAAAAACTTTATTTTTTTAATATATAACACACCGTTTAGGACATATGTTTATATGAAGTTTTTTATATTTTGTGTTGTAGAATCGCCCGTAAAGTTTGTCGGTTGAGTTACTGGACATACAGGGTATGTATGTAGGTAATTTGATTTTAAACTGAAAACTTTGATGTCTATTGGTGCCTAAACACTAAGGTTTATTGACTTTAATAAAAAGTACCCTATTTTTTAAGTTTTTGATTGTCTATAAAATGGGGCTCAAGCTTTGCGATAAATAAATTTTAAGTTTTAGGTAAAGTGCCCTCTGGCGGTATTTGAAAAAAGTACTTTGTCTTAAAATTTTAGAATCTGCAAAGCTCGATTTATGTGCCAAATATCAACTGGATTGGTTAAAAAATAAATGCAATATGGCGAAAAACCAAAATAAAAATTGATCTTTGACGGCTTGTAACTCGAAAACGAATGACACTTTGAAAAAAATATATGAAGCTCTACCCTTATTTTGTTAATTAGAATCAGATATTTAGTTTAAAACGGCTGAAAATACTTACCAGTTGAAATGCTGTATATCTTAAATATATTAGAACAAGAAAAAGTAAAAAAATTGTTTTATTTCTGGACTATATTATTAAATATAAAATATCCCAAACATAAACTCATTTTTTAAAAATTTCATGTCAAAAGAATTTTATCTGTCTTCCACCTTATTTTTGATTTGTGCTTCATCGTTTTATTTTCCTTTCAGAATTACATTTCGAGAGCCCTTATTTATCGGCGGTCCCGGAAACACAACGGGCCTGGACGAAAAATTGCCGGTGACAAAAGGTCTAAAGGCTGCATCCGTCATTTGGAAGTTAATGATCACGCCTACAAGTTTGCCTTGGATCCAAGTGGGGAAGCAATTAAGGGATTTGGAATTGGTAAGTACCTTTTTTATTTAGGTGACGTTCCGTAAGTTAACCAAAGTTTACCGACCGGTAAATAGCGGTTTGACATTGGTTTGACAGCGGTAATCGGTAATGTGGCGAGCAGTGGTGCAGGGGCTAACGTGTCAGCCTCTCACCCCACAGTTGGCAATGGCAAACCACTGTGTAGTGTTCTACCATTCCTAGGTAGTAGTTATTTAAAAGTAACGTCCGTGGTGGCACAACCGCGTTGTCTAAAAGGTGCTGTGAAATGCAAAAACTGCATGTTTCAGTACTTGGATAACGTTGACGGAACACGACAGTAATGGGTTAAACATCCAGTAACCCGGCACTCACGGTACACTGGTATTTAGGCATAAGCCTTCGTGAGATGTCGTAAAGAATAAAAATAAAGATTTTTATCTTATAGCAGTTCGTTTTGGTACTCTTTGGTTTATGTAAATTAGTTTTTCTGATTAGCCCAATTTTTTACATTTGACATCTTTTTCAGAGGTTTTGAAATAATAAGAGGCTTATTTAAACGCTTAGCTAGATTAAAATGATTTTGTACAGTGGCGTCCCAGTGGGCACCACAGCTAATATTATTAAGAAAAAAACTTACGCCACTGACTTTTTCCAATAATTTGTACAATAATTTTAATGTAGTTAGAGCTTAATAAGTGCATTATTACGTAAAAAAGGGGTAGAGGAGCTTTCCTCACCTGAGGGGTACCACCCCACTCACCCTTTAAAGGACCCGTGAAGTCTTAACGGACGTTTCGGGTTCTGGGTGTGTGAGTCAGTTTTCCTTCTTCCTTCTTTTTCTTTTCTTTATTTCCTTTTAACCCCCCAAACTATGTACAAATGATGGCGGCACACCGGAAGTAAAATATTTCGGAGGTAAAATACCCCTCCATTCGGATCTCCGGGCGAGGGGTGCATCCGGGAGGCCTTCATCGAGAAGTTTAATTTCTTTTGCAAACATATGTGGGCTCAACACCAATATAAACTCCGTTCACCATCACCTCCAGTCATCTAAGCCCCACATACTGTTTCTAACGGAAACACAAATAAGTTCTAAATCTTCAACCAGCCACCTTCTCTTCCCAGGCTACGAACTTATTTCGTCTTTCCGCCCACATGGTGGCGTATGTGCTTACATCCGCAACGATCTGGCTTGTGCTCGAGTTTCCAATCTTGAATCGGGTAGGCTGTGGGGTATTTATCGCTTTTTTATAGCTACTTCCATGGCTTTTGCTCTGAAGAATTGTCCAGTATAGTTTCTCCACTTACGGTTCCCAACAGAGAAGCTCGTGGTTCCGCGCGTATGCATCCCTATACGGTCCAACTGGATAGGCCCCGAACTTCTCACTTTTTTCGTTCTTTCATCCCTAGAGTTTCTAGATTGTGGAACCTGCTGCCCGCGGAGGTCTTTCCTTCTCCCCCAAATCTTCAAGTATTTAAGTCCCTTGTCAACAAACTCCCTCTTACCTCGCTTAAGACAACCACGGTACGTTAGTATTTAGGCTTTTAACCTTCGTGGTTTGTCCAAAGATAAAAAAGCAACTTTACAAAAATTTAAACCAAATCGACTTAATAAGGATTTGTATTTTCGAAAAAAAAATTAAGCAAGTCCGGGCCTATGTTCATAAGCCCTTTTTTTCTGTAAAACGATATAAATAATCACCCCTTAAACTTTCGTTACAGTAGTAAACACCCTGTATATAATTTTATATTATTTATTTAAGGACTCAAAAGTAAAATAATATTCAACATAAACAAAGTATTTATATCAACATTATAACAAAAAAGATCCAATACACAATAACGAATTCAGGAGATAAGAAAAAACAAATCTAAAAGCATTAGCGTGTAGAGATAGCGCTTCTGCATAGCCGTGGAAACAGCCAAATCAGCGAAAGGTACCAGCAGTATTTTTTTCTGTGGGAATATTTAAAAGCCAAAGTGTTTGCAGAGTCGTCCAGGTACAATCAAGAAACTTATAGTCAAAATTCGTGAAAAAGCTGAAGAAATAAACGAAGGTTTGCTACGCCGTGTAATGAACTACTTTTTATCCAATATTGAAAAATATGTTGAAGTTGGTAAAGGTCATTTAAAACACGTGATTTGTAAAAGTTAGAATTAAATTAGCCAAATATTTATAAGTTATCATAAATCTCAAAGAGTTAGCTGTAATTTGTTGTAATAAAAAGTTTTGTTTGGTAAACTAAAAAAAAATAATTCAAATATTAAAATGTATAGCCCATTATAGGGAACCTTGTTTTATCTACTACTAGCTATGATTCCCGGATTCGCTCGGGAGTTGATATGAGATTACGTGATACTTGAAATAAAATAATAAACTATGACGTAAAAAGTAAAAAAATTATTGAAAACAATTGCAATTGCTCGCAGCGCCTTTCGAAACGCAAACCAAATAACCGTTGTTCTGAATGTTCAAATACTCGACAACAGATGGCGCCACTACATTTAATTTTTAAGTTAAAGGGTTGGAAAAGCCCTTATATCTTTAAAAATACGCCTTTTAGGTTAAACAGGAACTTTCTTGTTCGAGGGGGATAAAGGACTATCACACTATATAAGTCCCTTTATCGTATCAGGGACTCCTTTTCAAGTTTTATCGGCACGCACATTTTATTAACTTAGTTTTATTATATATAATGATTATTTAGATTTGGAAGGCCATATTTTTAAAACTATAAGAGATAGACCCGATGTTCAACTATTTTTCTGTTGGCAGCACGTTATTTAGCAAAAACAATTTCTACAACTTTACTAATTTACTTAATCTTGTATCTCCAATTAAAAAGGCAACAGTGCCGACTTAAATTGATCATCCTTTTAAAAAACTTATGTAATAATTTTATTCTAATAAATTTGATTCAAAGCTTTATATATTTTGTTTTTCTTTTACTAACTTACAATATTTTTTCTTATATTGGCATTTCTCTAGGGTCATTATTATTAAAACAAAAAACTGTAAAACCTATTCATTGTCCCAGAATCCTATCAAATGTAATACAGTTAGCAGAGTATTAGTACTTTTCCAGTAATTTAAAGGTATTTAAATTAAACCAAAACGATTTAATATCCAGACAATGCGGTCAATAGTGCCAGAAATCGGATTATTATTATTTGTCACCAGTTCTAAAACGTGGTCGCAAATGGAGGTGCCAGTTTACTTGTCGTAAATTACACTCTATTCATCAGGTACATGGTCTAACTAGGCAGAGTATTAAGGACGTTATTGTTAGTTTAAGTAAAACTTGGATAGGACATAGGTCTGTAAATTTGTAAATTAAACAGCCTAATACCGTCTATGCAAGTCTACCACCGTTGTCAAGATAAAAATTAAATTAAAATAAAAAATTTAATAATTAACAATTAATTGGGTTTAATGTCAAAGGTTTTAGAATTTCTTAACAAAAAGCTCACAAATTTCAATTTATTTTATCTTGACAACGCAACGGTGGTAGACTTGCCATCGAAATGTCGATTTTTAGTTTTCCATTTACCTATTTTAATTTTTTTTTGATTTTTTGGTTTTTAAGTCTGACTTGGCGTGTATCAAAAAAACATCATTTATTAAATGAATCCGCCGAACCAATATAGAACATATCTTCAATTTAGGTACCTAAAAATGCAACATTTTCACAATCCTGTAGCTTAGAAACTAAGTTGCTAGGATGGCTTTTTATGGCATCTTTTGTTTTACAAAAAAGTTGCCTATGTTCGCGAAAACACGCAATATTCTTGTGAGTTACCCACATTTGCAACCAAAATGGGACACACTATACAGTCCTATTCAAGTATTAAATAAGCAAACCTATTTTATTACATATTATACCTTAAAGACCAACTTAAAAATTGGTACCATAATTCAATTTTATCATATAAAATTAACTTAGGGCTTCTTTTTATTTTTTATAGCAATTATTATTGTGATTTGTCGATTTAAAATTTATTACTTTTCAAGATATGACTTACCAAAGTTTTTACTACTTAGTAGAATATGACTTACCAGTGTTTTTTTATAAATAATTTTTAAAATAAAAATCAATGCCTTATACCAGAAGAACAAATTTAAATCATTTTTTAACAAATAAATATAAAAACTAAAAATAATTTTGGTAAAATTTTGTAGTACAAAATTACGTATGACGCTAAATTAGACACTAAAAGATTAAAAATTAATAATAAAAAGCTTTAAAAAAAATTTAGAACTTGTAATAACCAAATTTTGTAAATTTTTATTTGTTTTTTTGTCAAAATAAAATTAAATTTTTAAAGAACAAAAACAATAAATTTTATATTTTGACGTGTCATAATGACATTCCTATAAGTTTCAATTTTAGTTTCAAAATGGCATACTTTATAAGACTGAGTACTATAATGAAATATATATATATATATATATATATATATATATATATATATATATATATATATATATATATATATATATATATATATATATATATATATATATATTTGTATTCAGTCCTATAAATTAAGCTACATTTACACTAAAATAGTTTATTGACATAAACTAAAAATTTGACAAAAATAACAAAAATCTTTAGAATATAAAATATTGTATGAAATTTGGATCATAAACAATCATTGTGGTATACGCCGTGTTATCAGACTCGGCTGATTCCTCGTCTAATAATATTTACGGCTAATACCATAATGATCGTTACTATGATCCTTATAACATAAATATTTATTAGAAATCTCCCAAACATTTTTATAATTACTAAGAAACCACCCTGTTTATTAAATCATTCTGGAATTTTCGGCGTAATTTAGGGATATTCAAATTGTAGCGTAACGATATAATATTCCGACAATGTGTTGAATAGTGTCTGGAGCTGGATTGTTATTACTCGCCGACCGTTTGACAATATTACCGCAAATGTAGGTGCCGGTTTACCTGTCGTAAATTATTCTCTATTCAACGGGTGCATTGCGTAACTGGTTGCAATGATTAAAGGCATGATTGTTGGTTAAAATTCAAGGTATAAACATGATGCAGACTTACACGGTATGTTCTACATTGTTAATAGAGACAAAAAGCCTATATCCTATTCGTACAACGCGAGACAATACGTCGGTGACCAAAAAAGGGGTAAAAGCACGGTTTTAAAACATACATACGTAACGTAAAAATTCTTTATGCAACCACCTAAACCAATATTATTCAGGCTTTGTATGCTAAACTAACACGTGTTAAACAGCTCTTTATTACGTGTTTAATTTAACGATGGATGCAATTTTAATGTAACAAAGTCGGGATACGTTACCGATCGCGATACGGATACGTGTGCCCTATTGATAAGTAACGTAACGGATTAGAACTAACGTCAATCTAGCAAGCGCATTAGTATTCGGATTTTTTAAAGATTTTTAAACTGTTTTTTATAATTATTGTTTTAATACCAATTAGAAACAAATTGTTAAATATTGTTGATGACTTTCTCGCCGCCAAGGGGTAAGCCACTGAAGAATTGTGGTGTACAGGCAGATGAAATTATGTGGAATTGTGGTGGAATTGTGTAAAGATTTGTGGAATTGTCTTATTCTCTTGGTGTACTGAGCGTTGCCAGATCTTTAAATTTCAGTGATCATTTTTGTATTTTGTTTAAGCATTGTTATTTTTTCTTTGAAGTAAGAAAAGAACCTTTTTAAATACATTGCGTCAGTTAATTTTATTTGTTGGTCCAATAAAAATTAACTTTAACGATAACAGTTTTAATTTTTAAATAGTTAAAGCTTAACAACATAGTATCATTTTTTAAATTTACCTCTTTTGATTTATTACTTATACTCGTAAATAACAGACTCTTCTGGGTTGTGGTTTACAATATTACAAATATATAAAAATAGTAATTTTTCATATAAATGTCTTTTTTATTAAAAATGTCTGCTTGTAAAAAATGATTTACGAAAAAAATGTTGATACAGAATTTTCAAAAATATTATTTTGTTTTTGTTATATATGTTGGTACCTTATTTTAATATATTGCTAAAAGTCTCCAATAATTTCTAACAATAGTTAGTTTTTATACCAGCAATGTACGGATCTACCTGTACGACTGCTTTTAGGTAAAAATCAGTAATAAATACAATCTCACTTAGATTAGTCACTTTTATTTATTGAGATAATTATTCAGATTAATAATTTTCCTCAACCCCAAGATATAACAGTTTTAAAAATAAACCTTCTTATCCCTAAGTGAAATGTCATTAACTGCTTATTTTAAATAGGATTGAGGTTTTAAACAGTTTTATAAAACTGATGTTGGCTCCATTAGAAATTACTTATTTTGAATTATTTTAACTAACTAATGCAGGATGATCTGATATTACAACACATATTAATATCATTGTTTGCTACTCAAAAACTTTCCATCCCACAAATTTTTTAGCTATTAACAAATGTGATAAAAGCGTTTTCAAATTTTTAGTCAAACTGTGGGGTTATTTTTTGTTTAATTGTTGTTTTTATCGATTACAAACTTTATTCTAAATAAATTTCTTAGTTAACATTTTGCTTAAAAATGTTTTTTAAGTAAAACTCTGTATACAAAAAGTTTCTTCTAAAAAATCATGTTTATTTACAATCAAAAATTTTTTAACAAGAAGCACATTTGTAATTTATTTTCTTGAAAACTCTTTTTGAAAGTGTCTGAAACCTAAATAAATATTAAAACCAAGGACAGTATGATCTAGAGCCATTTTTAAACATTAAGAAAGAAAACCTAAATACATTTGTTATATTTTTTTAAGCATAATAATACACAGTAAATACTTTTATGTCCCAGAAGTCTACAATTTGTAATATTTTTAAATTACTCACCAAAATTATACAGATTTGGTAAACATATTATTATTTAGGTTGTAAATCTTTTAGGTAAAACTGTTGGTGAGCTCCGAGTAATATTCTGCCCTGCGGTATTCATTGTTAAGATAATAATTTTGACCCTATTAAGTGTATTATACAGGGTTATTTTTAAGTTGATATTTTACTCTTAACACTGTATAGAATGCAAGAGAAAAAGAACATTTTTCAAATAAAATTATGTTGGATTATACTTCGTCGTGAAAAATACAAGGTGTTAAAATTTTAAGAAAGAAATGCCTTTTTATAATAGTTTTTCTACCGCTTACCACTTACTTTTTTACCATTACAAAACGTTCTTAACTTTACAAGTTAAAAAAGTTACCAGTGGCGTTCGAACATGATTTTTATTATTATTATTTTTTAATTAAATGGTACGCCATAGCTTTTTCTTTAAATCAATATAATTTTTAATATAGTTATTTACTTTAGAATTAATTTGTTTTTTTTGTTATTTTTCGTACGATGAACGGTTTTTTCGTTTAAAAAAATAAAATCCATTTTGATGCATGGCAAAATCACTAAAATCTAATACAGTGTTTCGTATGTAAAATTCGTTTTTGTCTAATATGTATTAAAAAAACGCAAAACACTTTTTAATGTATAATAAAAGTATACATAATGTAAGTATTTGACATACTTTAATAAAAAATTAGACAAAAATGAATTTTACATGCAGAACACCATATGATATTTTAGCGATTTTGCCTTGTATCAAAATAGCTTTGTTTTTTTAAACAAAAACCATCCATTGTACAAAAAAATATTAAGAAAATAAATTAACCTCAAATTAAATAAGTATTTCAAAAATAATATTGATTCGAAGAAAAAGCAGTGGCGTACAATATATATATTTTTTTAAATTCAATACAAATCTTGTTTGAACACCAATGGTATTTTTTTGAAATGTGCATTAAAAAATGTAATCTAATGACCAAAAGAAGTGTACTATATTTTGTGGAAATATTTTAAGTGGTAGGAAAGTTATGATAAAAGAGTAATTTTTTTATTAAAGCTTTAACACTCTGTATTTCCAGAAACGAAGCATTTTCCAACGTAATTTTATTTGAAAAATGTTATTATTTTTTGCATTCCACACAGTGTTAAGAAGAAAATATCAACTTAAAAATAACTCTGTATCGTGCCCTGTATAATATATAGAAAAATGTCTTTCGGCTTTCTATAGTTTTATACTATATTTAAGGGGAAAAAAGTCTTTTAAGGGGTTGGGTAGCTTTTAAAGACTCAAGCCAGGTACATAATTACGATTTTTTTATTTGGAAAACTTTTTAGAATTAAAAGTTATGTCATATTTTAAAAGCAGAGCCTGCTATTAAAAAATAGGAAGAAAAACTTACTTTTTCAACTTACCCCGTATAAAGATTAGATTGACCTAAATTATCTGCCGTAAATAATCTCTCTGTCTTAAAAAAAATGTCATAGCTTTCTTAAAGCACTAAAGTACATTTGGATCAATTCAAAAACACAATTTTTGCTTTTTTGTGGTTCAATATAGACAAAACTTAAATCTCTCTTTTAGATTAATGTGCCACATTGTCTTTGCCTTAAAAAAACTTATTTTTATTTTAAAATTTTGAAATTATTTGTTCGTATTTATTTAAATTAATCCTAAAATATAGTTTTTTTAATTCTATGAACTTTTTCTTATTACCGTAATCCCAATAAAGTTAAATTTTTGAACTTTGTAACAGAAAATCCTTAAAATAAATTAATATGTTTTAAAAGTTAAGCTGTTTTTCATCAAGGCAAAAATGACACGGAACATTAATCTAAAAGGGCTTTTAAGTTTTGCCCTTATTGAAGCACAAAAAAAATGTACGTTTGTTTTTTGAATCTACTGATCTAAATGTACCCAAATGCTTTAGAAATAAAAAAGCTTCGACATGTTTTTAAAATTCAAGGGTAATAAGGATAATTTACGGAAATTAATTTAGTTCGATCTAATCTCTATACGGGGTAAGTTAGAAAAGTAAGTCTTTGTTTCCATTTCTTTTAATAGAAGGTTGTGCTTTTATTCGACATAACTTTTAATTCTAAACAAGTTTTTCAATAAAATTTTTATCTAACTTTAAAAATAAATTTTGTTTTCTTCTATATCACATTTGTTAATTTTCACCTACCTCGTATACGCAATGGTTTATTTAAATTTTAATTGGTGTTTTGTGAGTTTCGCTGTATGCAAAGATTTTTATTGAAAGTATATTTTTTTAAGAAATCAAAAATAAAAAGTCTTTCATATGGTTCAATATTTCTGACGGTCACTGTATATCCAATGAAATAATTTATTTAAGTAACTTACTATATGTATAAAAGATATATGTTTCGTAAGTATTTTGTCAAATTTTGATAAAAAAATAATAATAATTAAGCCGTTGACACCCCACCTCCTGCGACCCTTCAAAAACAAATTATCTTGGCGTAGTTACGGTAACTCATGGCAAATTCATCTGAAATGCAAAACCAAAAATTTTTTGTTAGTAGATGCTTAAAGCTCATGCTTAAACGAAAAAAACAAAAAAAATGCATTTTTGGCGGTTTTGAGTAAAATTTGCACCCTTTATGGCCTTAAAATTAATTAAAATCGAGACAAAAAAACTCTTGTTCAAGCACAATAGTGTTATTTTAAAGAAGTGAAGAAGTGAAATTTAAAGAATAAGTTTTCGCGAAATCATGACAACCGATTTTAAAAATGTAGTTTCGAGAAAAACGCGATTAAATTTTTAAATGCTGCACTGACTTGGTTGATGGGCGGAAATTTTAAAGGGTCTATCTTTAGAATTTTTTTGCATCAATTTAAAATTTTAGAAAAATATTTTAAACATATTTTTCTATTAAATAAAAAGACAAAAAAATGGAATTTTTAAACCCACCTAACCCCTTAAATCTGCTGTTCATTGTAAAAATACATATAATTTTCTAAAATAAACAGCAAAATTCATTTATTTTTTAAAATATCCCAAAAACTAAGCAAGGCACATTCGTAATTCAATAAGATTTAATTTAAAGTTGAATGGTTTACAACTTTGCCCCTTGAGTCATCTTTCTATATCTTATCTCTATTTCAATACATTCCCCACCCATTTTAAACACCCTGTATATATAATCCTAATAATTTTTTATAACTTTTTCAAAAGAAAAGAATAATGGAGACTGCCACTTGAAAGCCTCTGGGGGAAAAACGTCATGATCTGTAAAAAGAAATACGAATGAATTATTTTTTTCCAATACCTTTCCAACCCATTTTAAACACCCTGTATATGGTATAAGTACCCCTTTAAATACATATTTATAATATAAAACCAAATAACTTAGTCACTAATGTTTAAATAAAGTTTTCTTATATCATTTTCTTCGAGGTTGTCAAAATGTAAAGGCCTATAATACATTTAACCATAACTGTATAACAATGACAACGTAAGAAGAAAATCCCCTAATCCCAATAATTTTTCATAACTTTTTCAAAACAAGAGAATAATGGAGACTGCCACTTGAAAGCCTCTGGGGGAAAAACGTCATGATCTGTAAAGAGAAATACGAATAATTTTTTTTTCCAATACCTTTCCAAGCCATTTTAAACACCCTGTATATGGTATAAGTACCCTTTTAAATACATATTTATAATATAAAACTAAATAACTTAGTCACTAATGTTTAAATAAAGTTTTCTTATATCATTTTCTTCGAAGTCGTCAAAATTTAGTGGCCTATAATACATTTAACCATAACTGTATAACAATGACAACGTAACAAGAAAATCCCCTAATCCCAATAATTTTTCATAACTTTTTCAAAACAAAAGAATAATGGAGACTGCCACTTGAAAGCCTCTGGGGGAAAAACGTCATGATCTGTAAGGAGAAATACGAATGAATTATTTTTTTCTAATACCTTTCCAACCCATTTTAAACACCCTGTATATGGTATAAGTAGCCTTTTAAATACATATTTATAATATAAAACTAAATAACGTAGTCACTAATGTTTAAATAAAGTTTTCTTATATCATTTTCTTCGAGGTTGTCAAAATTTAATGGCCTATAATACATTTAACCATAACTGTATAACAATGACAACGTAACAAGAAAATCCCCTAATCCCAATAATTTTTCATAACTTTTTCAAAACAAAAGAATAATGGAGACTGCCACTTGAAAGCCTCTGGGGGAAAACGTCACGATCTGTAAAGAGAAATACGAATGAATCGTTTTTTATTCAGTGTCTAGATCTCCTGAGGGCCTGTTCACCAACCTAGTAAATTTCACAGATATTCATTATATTTACATAAATATTCGTACTAGAGGTTTTATGTTATTTTTTGTATTATTATGACTGCTTTGTATCACAAATAATGTTATAAAATACATATATTTTTAAAATTATAATCAAGATTATATTTGGTTTAATATATTTATACAGTCTCTAAACGATGCAGAAAAAATGCTACTACAAATTTCTAAAATATGATGATCTAACACAACCTTGGTTCAAAAGTATAGATAAATTCGAAGATACAGGGTGTCAAAAATTTATTCTGGTTTTAATTTTTATAAATAATTTTGCTAGTAATATGTTTATTGTCACAATTTTTGGCTGAAGGGGGTATTAAAAGGTAAAAAATTATAATCTGCTTTCAGATTTATTGTTAACTCTGGAAGTCGCCATCTGCGCTTTACTTTACGACCCTGTATCCCAAAGTTAAGCTATATGGGACAAGTGTTTCTTTAAAAAAAAATCTTAAAATTACCTAAATAGTTACACTCGTAAAGATTCACATCTAATTTTAAAACACCCTGTATAGCGTTAACCTGTACATATAGAAAGTGATTTTTTAAATCCAGATATCCTCAAAACGGCGGCTTTAACCAACATTTACTAAGTATATATTTTTTTTGGTATATATGTTAATAAATAAGAATTTTTAATCCAAAAGTTTTATACAGAGTGAATAAAAAAACTTATTTGGTTTTAACATTTGTACGATACCGCAGGTTTAACCTTCTAGAGTTTACAACAAAATGTTTAGCAGATTCTACTTTCTCACCTACCAAAACCCCTCTAGCCAAATATTGTAACAACAACCCTATTATTAACATAAATATAAAAAAAACTGAAACAAGGATACATATTTTTTTTACTCATATTTACACATATTTGACAATATGTATCTTTAAAATCATCTACTTTTGAACAAGGGTAAGGGTAAGGGTTAGATGATCATATTCTAACTTCAGGAATTTGGGGCAGAATTTTTTTACAATCTTTTGGAGATACCTTGTATATTTTAATATTTTTTCCAAATAAAATTGTTGGTTTAAACGCCCGGACGTATAAATAGCTTTGTTATGGAGGGGGAAAGGGGGCTTGCCGGCAAAAAATTTGGTATGAAAAATTTTGAAGACCAAAATAAAAGGTCCTTTAACAAACCTTTCGTTTTCCCTCGACTTCGTTATTTCCTTTTTTGATATGAAAAAATTTTGAAGAGCAAAAACAAGGTCCTTATTTTCCAAATACATGCATTTTACTGATTTTTCTTCTACAACTTCCCTTTTCTTCTTCCCATACTCTAAAAAAGGGTTCACATAAAACCTTTTGCTTTGTAGCCTTTGCGAATCTAAATCACTAGAGACATGACCTCGATGCGATGCGCTTCTAGTGGACGCACTTTGAATTGTTTAGCCAAGTAGAAAAATGCGTTGCAATGTGTCCGCCTAGTGGACACCTAGCTTTATTGTCTGAGCTACAGGCTGATATTGTAAATATTACATTTTAAGTTAGCCTTTTTGCAAACAATGCATTGGCGTTATTATATTATTTCTAAATATGTCTTATTGTTATTGGAATATTAACCAATGTTGGATTTTTTAAGTTAAATGTCCAGTATGCATGTTAAAATATTTACTTTTCTTATTACAAACTTTTTAAAAATTATTTATAATGTGGGTTTAGTTTAATAAACAACAACAATTTTTTCTATTTTCATAATTCACACCCAAAATTTTACAGGCGGCAATGCAAACAAATCAATTAACTGTTTCTTTTCTTTATTACTGTAGTAGTGCTAATGTTGCAATTTTAAAAGTGATTTTTGCTAATAAGCTTAGTATTGCTTTTTTGTTTCATAAAGGCTTTTTTAAGCAATGTTATTAATTGTTAAATATTTCAAATTTTAAAGTTTTCTTGAATAATTACATAATATATTCCTTACTGTGTAATATATGTAGATTTCCCTAAACATCAGAAAAAAACAAGAAATTTGTAGATAAAATAGATCTTAATGATTTAGTAACGATACATATATATAACGACTTTTATTTGCAAAATTTTGGTAAAATGTGTCCATATACCATCTGTGCAATAAAATACAGTAACAAATTGTTTCACTAAATATACATAATTCACCACAAAACGATATTGAAATGAGAACACCACCAAAACCAAAATTGCTTTTACAACTATTATTGCTAATCATATGGGACATTTAATTCCGTTCAAACCATTTAGTTGTCAACATTCTGGGGAGATTTGTAACCACGAAATTAATTTTTGAAATGAATTTTTTGATTGATTTCATTACAAATTATTATTATAAATTATACAAAACCAAACAAAAACAAAATTAACCAAGATCATATCCATGCATGTAGTAGTTTGTTTTTGCAACTATGACATAAACTTGCCTTGGTTTTAATAGAAAGCATAGTTAACTATGACAGTTTTTAAAAAGCCTTTTTAGGAACTTTTAATGTCTATTAAGATACTTTAAGTAATATTCTAGAAAGCAGTTTTTTTTTTGAAGAAACACAAAGTGATTTAAACTAAGCTTTAAAAATTACAATTATTTTCCCATTGAACCATCTCTGTAGCCGCAACGGTTTTTAGATTCCTGGACTAAACTTTAAAAAAATGTTAATCTGAATGAAGTATACAGGGTGTTTCCTAACTACGGCACGGAACTTAGAGGAATGATTTCCCATGTCTTTTTATGGAAAAAATTCCCATAAATATATGTCCAAATTTGCTTCATTTCTAAGATAAAAGGCGTTAAAATTTAAAAAAAAATATTTTTAAATATTTTAAAAACCCTTTAACCGATTTAAATAAAATTTGTTACACCTATTTATTGTAATAAGGTGCTGTTAAGCTTTACCCAGATTAAGATTATTGTGGCTGGCGGCGTCTTAGTGGGCACCACAGCCGATATTATTAAGAAAAAAAGTACGCCACTGACTTTTAACAAAGTTTTATAGTTTTTTTTTTTTTTTTTTGATTAAGCAATTTAAAAATGCAACTTTTTGTTTTTTTGCTTTTTTTGTATCCAACTTCGTTTTTAGGAAAAAATATTAAAGCCACTTTAAATTTCTTCTAAAAAGTACTCATAGACAACATGGTAAAATAATAAAAATAAAAAATAAACAATTATTTGTCTTTAAAAAAATCAGCAATGGTTTATTTTATCGAAAATCGTGATTTTTCCTTTTTACTAAGGTGAAAATTGTTAATTTTTAATTTTATTTTATGCTGTTACCTAATACTTATTTAGTGTCACTTAAAGTGGATTTAATTATTTTTCTAAAAACAAAGTGAGATATGAAGAAAACACAAGAGACTCTAAAGTTTTATTTTTATGTATTGCCTAAACGGAAAAATATAAAAACTTTGTAAAATGTCAGTGACATATTTTTTTTCTGTGGTGCCCGTTGAAACGCTACTCGACCCAATAAGCTTAATTTTGGTAGAGCTTTACAAACGCCTTAATACATTAAATAGGTGTACCAAATTTCATTTAAATCGGTTGAAGCGTTTTTAAGATATTTTAAAATACCTCCTTTTTAAAAATGTTTAACGCTCTGTATCTCAGAAATTAAGGAAGTCCGGACATATGTTTATGAGAACTTTCACTCTCTTAAGTTCCGTACCGTAGTTAGGAAACACCCTGACTAGAAGAAAAAATACACGTCATGCCACTTCAAAACATGGGAATAAACATTTTTGACCAATTTGTGGAAAGAAGACGGTCTAGAGAAATGACAAAGCGAGACTGATGCGTCAACCTTTTGCAAGCTTCTGAGTCCAGCATTTCCTGTCTGATCCCTACGAGTTAATAGAGACATTTTGCACCTCTTATTTTGCAATTCCGTTGTGGTTAACGTTATTCTGAGTCTGCGCAGTAACGCAAACATGATCCGTTATCGTTATTAACCATACCGGACTCCTTTAATTACGGATGAATACCGAAGAGCTTATCGTTATCGTTATGGTTATTGTTAAACTGCGTGGTTGTCGGATTGTAGAATTTTTAATATCAATTATTTAAGTTTGACATTTTAATGCCGTATTAATTAAAATATCATTGATACATAGGCTCTAATTAGCGAAAAATCCATAGCAGTAAGAAAAATAAAATAGTGTAAAGAAATTAAAACGGACTTGCATTTTTAAGGATGTTTTAAATCAGTAATCTATTTACATGTTACAATCTGGCACACTTGCTTTTTATTCTACTACCAAACCTAACCTTACTTTTTGTGTTTTGCTTATACTGCATTGTTACATCTACTTTGAAAAACAAAATCAAGATAATTATTTGCATATATTTAAATATCAATATATAACTTATGGAGAATAAAAGTAAGTACTGATTTTTCGTAAACTTTAAAATCGGTGAACCACAGGTAAAAATAAGGTTATGTGTCGAAAGCGCAGACGCAAGATAAATTTATTCGAAGAGGCTGCAAAATCTCTGTCTAAAACTGCTGCTGTAATCGTTATGTTTAATAACGATAACCATAAGGAGGCCAAAAAACGTCTGTTATTTTAAGAGGTGCAAAATGTCTCTAATGTTTAGTACACTAAACTCAATTGAACTTATCGGGCTGGCATAACGTGTATTTTCCACAATCAAAAATCTAAGCACCCTATTGGGCAATCTTTAAAAAATCCAAATACACTAGCAACTTTAATTTATGTAATTGTCTACAAAGTTGCGGAAGCTCTGATTTTGACGAAATTTGGTATACGAGTTTTTTTTTTTGGTTGATAATTACGAATCTGATTTTTTCTTAACCAGTTTGATCTTAAGATATCCCTCATCACATTTAAAAATTAAACTAACTTTTTCCCCCTTCATTTTGCAAACAAATCTTTACGAGAGTCATTACTTATACTGTGAGCCTAAAACAGAAAAAAAAACATCAACCTGTTACTAAAAATGATTTTATTGTTTTTTTAAATATTCTGTTTAAGATCTATACACCTTGCATGCTTTCGAACACTTGTCAAAGCAGTTTTTTCATTTCAATTACGGCACCCCAAATGGTTTAATTATTCGATTCTTTAAGCGATTAAATGATAGGTTCTGACACGAGATTTGTGATAGCCGCCATTCTCATGATAAAGTATGATCCGACGGCTCGCATTTGTTTTTCTCATTTCACCAAAGACTTCGGGTAAACAAAATGGTGGTGCACCATTCAAAATTGTCCGTTCTTTGTGTCTTTAACGGAGCTGTTGCCACATATGACCGACTTATTTTTTTTATCTTTTAACATCCCACGAAGGTCTATGCCTAAATACCAGAGTACCGTGGGTGTCGGGTTATTAGATGTTTAACCCATCGTTCCCCCTGTTCCGTCAACGCTGTCCAAGCACTGAAACATGCAGTTGCATTTCACAGCACCTTTTAGACAACGCGGTAGTGCCACCACGGTCGTTATTTTTAAATAACTACTACCTAAATATGTCTCCCCGCTGGGAATCGAACCGCCGACCTCTGGCTTCGAAGATCAAAGCTCTGTCCACTAGGCCACGGGGGAGACTAAAAGATCCACACAGTCGACTGCTACTTAGTTTCTGACTCATATGCATAGATATTTTTCGTCACTTGTTACACTCTTGTACACGTCTTTTGAAGCACCGCCAGCAAATTTTTTGAGCATTAATTTGCACCAATCAAAACGAGCATCTTTTTGAGCTTTTGTCAAATTGTGTGGCATCCAACAGAAACAAACTTTTTACACAACCTACATTACTAAGTAAATGTTAGTTAATTCACGTCAAAAATCATAATAAATCATGGCACGAAAATGTTCACAAAATAATTTCATTTTTTGGCTGACACACTATTTTTAACTAACTGTAAATAATAATCGCTGTCAAATAACAAAATGTTCTAAATGAGGTTGTGAAAAATGTCCAGCTTTCCAACAAAAATGTTAGATGACGTCTGATAACACTCAGTGTTGCCAAGGCTCAAAATATAAGTAGTGACTCTCGTAAAGGTGAAGTCACACACAAATATTTATTTTACATGCTTTAAATACTGTTTTTACCTGCCGCTTATTCTTCGGTTCGATTTTTAAATAATCCCTTTGGAGTATTTTTTTATCGCCTACACCGTAGGTACTGTTAAGAACCAAAGAGTTCAAAAACCGGTCTACTGTTTACTTCGCCAAATCAGACAGTGTTTAACAAATGCAAGCTTGCAGTGCAAGGGAATTACAAACAGTTTTTAACTCTTTTATTTTTGTAAAATATTATTAGTCATTGATCCAGTTGTACAGTGATAAAATGTGTATATATAAAATAATTATAAATTACCTTTTTTTTAAGTTAAATTATAGTAGTTTATTGTTAACTTGCTCTTAGTATGTAAAATTTGTTTAAAATAATAAAAGCGTTAAAAGCCATTTTTAAGGTTGTGTTTCTGTCTAGTGGAATAACCTTAGGGAGTTACACGATGGTTAGGGTAAATTAAGCAAGACTCATTCGGTTGGACCTACTTTCCTTACTTAATAATACATTAAGCAAGGAAAGGTAGCACCTAATATAATTATATCCTACACTAAATTTACCTCTGTATTTAGCATACTATTTCTAAGGTCCCAATGGGCTTTATATTTACACTTGACATTTATGCCATAAGTATATGGGTCATTCTCAGTTAAAACGTAAAAACGGTATTCATGATAAATATTCTTACTGCCTTGAGAATTTGATAAATATCAAATAAGTATCTCCTAATATATGTGATCAGCTTTATGGACAGACAAATTCATTTAATTATTTAAATTAGTCTAATAAAAATCGCACCCCCAACATGTAAAACCTCTCTTCGCTGGCCTGTCCCTGGCTAGTTTTTAAAGTAAAGAACTCCTTTTAAGTATACATATTTTAATGATAATGGCTAAATCTAGTATGTTTAATAAATAAATAATATAAGTAATGATTTGATGATGGAACTAAACTGAATTATTTTTTTATAGACTATATTCACGATACATTTTGTCCCCACAATTTTGCCTCCCTTCCCTTAAAAAACTATTTTACAGATCGTGATTGCTGCGATATGATTATAGATCGCTATTGTTCACAACAATTTTGTAAGCAGATTGCAGATTTGCTTTTTAGTTTTTTCCAAGGTGACTTAGTCTTAACTTATTTATTAATTTTTTTATTTTAAATGGGACATCTTGTATATTTCTACTATTTTTGAAATGGTCAATAAATACCTTTTTAAAAAGATGTATCATACTTTGTATTTCTTTGAATCCATTTCTGAGACACTGCATATTATGTCATGTTTTATTATTGTTGGATAAAATATGCTATAAGCATTTTTTACTTTAAACAACTTTAATTTAATTTTCGTATTTTATTTACTGCAATGGCGCAAAACCATTTATGTTTACGCAGAAGAGAACAATGAATAATCCTGTTTTACAGGTAAGTTACCCTTTTTCATTGATTTTTTACTTTTGACCAAGTTTTTATAAGATACTTGTATTTTGTATAACAGAAAACAACTACATATTTTAACGTGTACAGTTAAATATATTTATTTCCTAAATTAAAGGTGCGTTTGTTTTAGAAGCCTCTTTTCTTACCTGTGTAAAAGCTTCCTGCCAAAAGGCTTAAGTGTAAATTGCGTTTGTTTTCCATGGTAATCGTTTACTTACTTGTATACAGTAAAAATAGATGTACTTACTAATTAAGTAAGGCAAAAAGTTATAAATATTTAAAGAAAGCGCCCGGTGGCTATAGCAAATTGCGTGTTTATCACTTTGCTTAAAATGTAAGCCTTTAAAAGAGGAAAGGGCTGGGTAAGTTTTTGTGTAAAACATACAAAAATATGAGTTTTCTAAAAGCAGCGTAAAATTTGACATACCCATACATACATTTTGAAAAAAATTGTTTACTAGTGGAGGAGCCCAAGAGGGAGATTTCTGACTTTACTTAAGCGCGCCAGATTATCCAAACCAAATATGAGCCCCGTATTTAAAACCGCCCGTCAAGGATAAAGATTTAGATTAGTAAAAAATATATTTAAGAAGTTTTCGAGCGTGTCAGATAAAGGTGTTAAAAGTATATGTTTCAATAAACTGACAATTTAGAAGTGACTTAAAGAACGCGGAGGGTTACAAAGTTAACAAAAAACTTTAACTTGGCATTCTCGAGCGTGGCTATTTTTTATTATTATTTTGAAGAAATTAATTTAAGAATATATAATCTGACAATTTCCTTATGCCGAAAAAACAAAAGTCGTTTTTTAACATCTTAAAAATCTATAGCCGCTTCCTTCACCGATGACTATATATAAATTATATAACATTTTTTCTTATCATTTAAGCTTTGCAACCCAATAGGTCTTTATGACGCTCGAGTAGATCCTCATTTAGCATCGTGGGCTTCCCTACTACTATGACATTTCTTGCTAAAATTTTTTGCCATGAAATTTTACTTTAAAAACAACTACTTTATTTATTTTGTAAAATTCTTTAAAGTTATAATTAAAAAAACTACTGTAAATAGTGAATTTCTAATTGCAGTAATATTTGGGAATACTTTGCGTATTAGGTGTATTACTCCATATAAATTTTGTGCAGTTTTATTAAATTTTACTTTTTAAAAACGGCTTCGAATATTGCATAATAAATCGTTTGGTATACTTATCTAGACACGCGGCAGCATGTCAAGCCAAGTTCAAGCAAAGAAACTGGGCTACACCGCCGCGTGTAGTATTACACGAACCTCTTGGTGCCACTTTTGACCCCTCCAGAACTCAAGAGCTATTTACCATAAACACATTATTTATACCCATAGAGACAACTAGTAGTCCAAGTTTTATAAGGCTGGCTAAAACGGTTATAAAGATAAAAAGGTCCAAAAGTCGCCAATTTTCCACTGATTGACTCACTAACATATAGATCAAAAACTTTACCCACTTCCAGATATTCTAGAAAGATGAAGTTGGGAATCCAGATCGGTAATTGTGTGTAAGCGTAGGAAAAAATGAAAAAAAATAGGGGGTCTCCATACCAAAAAGTTTTTTTGCTGGTAGTGAACTATTACAAGTTAGCTACTTAATATTATCTGTTGGAGTGGTGTAGTGGTTATTACATGCGGGAGGTCCCCAGTTTAATCCCGGCCAGATATATAACTTTTTTATGGTATTTTTAATTATCAATAATATATTGACAACTAAAGCAATATTAAGTTGCTGATTTTGTTGAGAAATGGAATGTTTAGTGGTAATTGAATTGTTTTATATTTATTTCCTTTACAAAAAGTAATTATATCCCACCAAAAACATAAAAGGTAAAGGAAAAAGTAAGTCAAGTTCAATAATAAAATTATGCTTGGATGAGGCTTCGTCGCAAACAGAATGGAGCTCTAAATGAGTGCTAAGTTCTGTACAAAATCCAAATATGTATAAGATCTTAAGGTGGGTTAGATTTGACTTGGTCAAATTTTTTATTAGATTTCAAAAAATATTTTAATTAGTTGAATACTTTATAAAATGACCGATGTAACAAAAACTGGCCAAGTCAAATCTAATCTACCTACTTTAAGATGTAATACATATTCGGATTTTGTATAGACTTAGGCACTTATGTAGATTTCCATTCTTTTGCGGCTTAACCAACAGCCAAGCATAATTTAAATAATGAATTTGGCTCACCTTTTTCGCATTTATGTTTTTGGTGGGATTTATTTTTCCTTAATTGTCCAAAGCAGTCTTTGTTTTGCTTTGTAAGTTGAGATATAAATATAAAACTAACTCTATTTTATTTACATTTACTTTTCTTTGCCATTTACTAGCAGTTTATACACAACGAGGTAATTCTAATGTAATTAATAATTTACATAAAATAAATCTAATTAAGCTCACATACTCTGTGCATAGAAAGCTAACCACTAGAACATTTAAAGCGAGTATTTCCGTGCAATTTGGAAGCCAAAATTACCCATTTATAAAATATTTGTCTAATATAAATTTTAATTAGAACGACAGTGTCTGCTCTAAACCTGGCGGTATTTGTACAAATACAATAAAGTTCTAAATCCATGTATTTTGCTTTTGGGCTTTAGTTACAGGCAGTTAAATTCAAATTTTATCTTGCCTACCTGTGTAAAGGTTAAAGGCAACGGCATTTTATAAGTAGTAACATGATTTATGATATTCGACTAAATTAATTTTTAGTAAGTAATAAATCCTAGGCTATCAACTAATTTTTAGTTTATGATACACTGCTCAAAAAATTAGGAGAACACTTCTTAATACATCTATAACTTTTTAGGTTGAAATGATAAACAAATGAGACATCCAAATTCTGAAAGCTACACACTATTTCCTAATAAATTGATAAATGTAACAAGCAAAAATTATTTATTTTTAAGATATGACTAACAACAAAACAAAAAACAATGTGACGATAAAGCGACCTATGTTTCGTTTAGTGATGTGGTAGGCATGGTAACAGTGACAAATTGTTGTTAATGTCAATTAGATGTCAACAAGATCAAAATGTAGCATCTTAGTAAAGTAGAAGTTGCTCGTGCTATTTCTTTGATTGAGAATGGATTCCGTATTAGGCATGTTGCAAGAATGTTTCATCGCAATCCCTCTGTTATTCAGCGCCTGGATATAATTTTCATTATATCTACAGCCTCACCTTAATGCCGTATATATACAATGGAAATTATATCTACTATTTTTCAGATTTAACTGGTCATATTTCTGAAACTATCAAAGATAGACAAATAAATGTGCTATTTTTGTTAAGGTATTTTAACGACGTTTTTAATGGTCACATAATATACAGGGTGTCCAGTTTTCGTGTGTTTTCATATACCAGCTCCCTTACTATAAAAGATAGAAAGATGGGGTTTGCGGCTTACTGTCCTATTTTTTTATGAAACTTACATTGCCGCAAACGAAATTTTCATAGCCCCCTTTGTTTCTGACATACAGGGCGATTTTGAAAATTTGTCATTTTTGACGGTCCCCTGTATCTCGATTATTTGGTAACTTTTCAATAAAGTGAAAATGGATTGTTATAGAGTTTTTTACGTAGAATTCATTGGCGTAGGTAGTTTTTTCCTAAAAAGTTTTGTTTTTGAGTTACGACCCAAACTTATGTTTTTTTAAATGGGACACCCTATATATTATTTTTTTATCTTTTTCGCTCTTTTACACGCTTTTCAAAAATATATAATAGTCCATATTTATTTTTTTAAAAAAAGGAAAATTTTTACATTTTTGTAAAATTTATCATTTTTCGTATAGAAGGCTATGCCCGCAAATCAAAACAAAATTAACAACATCATTTTTATTATAACAACTCTATATTAATACATAATAACTAAGCAACATTAAAAGAAAATAACATATTAATTTATTTTTATTTAGTTTAATTACAAAAATTGCTCGAATTGGGCTCCGTTGTGTTCCAAACATTTTTGACATACTTTTTCAATTTTTCGCAATCCATTTAATAAAGTAATAGGCCTACCCTGCAAAAGCCTAAACGCTTGATGTGTAGCTTCTCGAAGTTGATCAATATTGTGGTATTGCCTCATATATATTTGATTTTTCATATATCCCCATAAAAAAAATCCAAAACAGAAAGATCTGGGGATCTTGGGGGCCACCTGACTGGTCCATTCGTACCAATCCATTTATCTGGAAATGTTGTGTCTAAATATTCTCTCACTATTTGAGCATTGTGACTTGGAGCGCCATCTTGCTGGTAATAAATATTATTTAGATCGGCCAAAGGAACATCCTCTAATATTTCCATTAGTGTATCTTGCATTATTTCTAGATGTCTATTTCCGGTTAGCGTTCCTTCATAGATAAAATACTTAATTTTAGGACCAAAAATAAAGCATGACACGCTAAATCCAAACCGACCTTGACGTTCTCGAGGAAATGTTACATATTGGTTCGTTTGGGACCAGTACCTTGAATTGTTTCGGTTTAGAATACCAGAACTAGTAAAATAAGCCTCGTCTGACCACACCACCTTTCTTTCAAAATTTGCATTTTCCTGCAACATTTGTAGGTACCAATTGCAAAAACTACTCCTACGTTCTGCATCACCGGGATGCAAATGCTGGACAAGATGGTATTTGTATGGTCTAAACTTATGTTTCTTTAGTACTAACTGAGTTTTTGATTTTTTAACCCCAACTTCGTCATATATTTTTCTGCATGATATGGATGGTTGTACCGCGACAGAAGCCAAAACATTTATTTCATTTTCTTCCCTGTTTTCCTTGTTGTAAAAATTAGGCCTGGGTTTTTTAAAAGATCCGTGTTCAATGAGATTGGCTTTGATATTATGAAATATTCTTTTATCGGGTTGATGTCTTTCTGGATACCTACGAAATAATTAGATATGTAACAACAAGCTAGATAGATAGATAATGATTAAGATTTTTATATTTGTTATGAATATTAATGTTACATATCAATTTTTTTGTTAATGCTGAATATTACCAATGTCAAAATCTATTCAAATCATCCGATATGCTCACATTATAATAAAAACATCCTATAATATATCATTGTTGAGAAGGCTACTTCTTAACCTATAGGCATATAATATACTGTTAAACCTTACCGATTAAAATAAAGCTCCGAGGCTGCGTTGGCGTCTTCATTAGCTTGGATAAAACAAACATACATATCGTGTTTTTCATAATTCTCATATCTATTATTTTCTGCCATGTTAAACAATTTTTCACAAAAATAATAAAGTAAACTTCCACATAACAAAAATCCAAATCAAACAAATAACAGTACTATTTGACAACAATAACAATCCATAATGGCGCATTTACAGAATTTTGTTTTTGTCATGGCTATCCGTGATTGACCATCGGAAAATGATAAATTTTACAAAAATGTTAAAATTTTCCATTTAAAAAAAAATAAATATGGACTATTATATATTTTTGAAAAGCCTGTAAAAGGGGGAATAAGATAAAAAATAATATATAGGGTGTCCCATTTAAAAAACATAAGTTTGGGCCGTAACTCAAAAACAAAACTTTTTAGAAAAAAACTACCTACGCCACTGAATTCTACGTAAAAACTCTATAACAATCCATTTTCACTTTATTGAAAAGTTACCAAATAATCGAGATACAGGGGACCGTCAAAATGACAAATTTTCAAAATCGCCCTGTATGTCAGAAACAAAGGGGGCTATGAAAATTTCGTTTGCGGCAATGAAAGTTTCATAAAAAAATAGGACAGTAAGCCGCAAACCCCATCTTTCTATCTTTTATAGTAAGGGAGCTGGTATATGAAAACACACGAAAACTGGACACCCTGTACAGGATGTTTCATTTTTAAAAGTTTACCTCTTCATTTTTTTTTTATTCATTTAATTCTTTTTATGCTTAAAAGATAATGGATAAAAAATTATTAAACTTTTTGGAGGACTTTTTCTATCCTTGGTTATAGTTAAAAGTGAGGGGCAAAATATAAATAAAAAACAATTAAAAACTAACCTCCTAATTTGAAAAATAATCTTTATTTTCTTTTTTTTTTTTCGTATGGGCCTCGTCTTTATAGATATTGGCTCCGAAAGAGCTGCAATAAAATCAAGTATACATTTATAAACATTTCACCCAAAACTTAAAAGAAAAAATTTAAATTTCTAAGTTATTTAAGTTTAATATTATTAATATTTGACGATAATAAAAATTAAATTTATGCGCATTATGACAAATTTAAATAAAGTGACACAAACTATTAGAAGTAATGTCCGACACTTCGGTTACTTGATCTTTAATAATACTAATAAATTAATATTAAAATAAATTTAAGTAGGCATTAAAATCAAACACTAACTCACTCCAGTTTTCAGGTTCCTAAACCCATCACTAAACCTGATTTGAAAAACAAACGCAGAGCGATGCAGATATCTCTTTCGCTGGATCTTTATTTAATATTGGATTGGGGCGCCAAAAATTTCATCCATTTTAATGCATCCAAAACACAATCATGTTCCTTGTCGCGAAAAGAGTCACCAAATACTCATCCTCTACTTATTAACGGTCAAGTTTTACAGAGCAAGGACACCTTCAATCTTGGGGTGTCACATTTAAAAGTAACCTTAACTGGCATAAACACATTGTATCTATAGCCACGGCAGCTACAAAAAAGCTTGGATTCTCTTCGAGCCATAATGTATTTTTCTCCTTCTAATTTATACACTTTGTATGTGGCTCAAATCCGACCTCCCTTGGTATATTGTTCTCATATCTCGGGCATGGCATCTCCCACAACCCTAAGCATTCTTGATTACATTCAAAGTAGAGCTATTCGTCTCATTAATAATCCTTTACTTACAGAAAGGCTTTCCTCTCTTGCCCATCGTCGGGCTGTAGGAGATTTATCGCTTTTTATAGGTATTTCCATGGCTTCTGCTCTGAAGAATTGTCTAGTATAGTTCCTCCACTCACCGTTCCCACCAGAGACACTCGTGGTGCCGCATCCCTATACGGTCCAACTGAACAGGCCCCGAACTTCCCTCTTTATTCGTTCTTTTATCCCTAGAGTTTCTAGAATGTGGAACCTGCTGCCCGCGGAGGTCTTTCCTTCCCCCAAATATTCAAGTATTTAAATCCCGTGTCAATAAACTCCCTCATACCTCGCTTAAGACACCCACGGTACGTTAGTATTTAGGCTTTCGTGGTTTGTCCAAAGATAAAAAAAACTAAAACTTAGTAAAAAGAGCGTCTTATTGTTAAAAAAAAAAACTTTTTTTTAACACTTTATGTAGGGTACTAAAATTGATTACTTCATCTTTATGATAACGATATAAAAATGACATTTTGTATTTAATCTCGTAGAAAAATACAATAAAACTTTATTTAATTTTATTTACAATTCACATTATTTGTGGGTTACGTTAAATAATAATCTCTTTTACGTTTGCAAGTTTCTTTATAATTGCTGTTTTTAATTAAAACATAAATGCATCAAACAACTGAAAACTGGAAATTAAACACAACATACCCGCGTAATGAAGACAGCTTCATTATAATACATTCCGTTTTCAAGCTTACTATTTCTAAACAAACGAGTTTTTAATTTCCATGTAAAAGTTTTACTTGAAATAAAATTGAGCGGTATGTTTTTAATTATTATTTTAGCTATATTGTAGTAGAGAAAGCACTATTTTTAAGGTTTAAAATATAATGAAAAATACCATTTACAAATTTGTAAATTGTTTTACAATATATTTTATTAATTATACTAGTTCTTTATTAAAAGTGGTTTCTCTATACCGGGTGATGCATCGTCGGGCCGGACATAGGAAATCCCATGTAATTTTTAATGGGGTCAATTATTGGCTCCCCTAATTATTTTAGAGAAAAATTCTATTGAAGTTTATTAAAGATCATGCAAATCTAAGTACATGGTAAAAACTTTACATTTTTCCGTTAACCCGTTTGCTAGTTAGCAGCTGATATATTTTTAAAAATTGTTACATTATTATCGCCTCATATTTATGAACAACAATGAAAAATACCAGTTAGCGTACTATTACGTTGTCATTTTAAAATTTAGTGCTTTATTATTATCAAAAAATCGTACATTGAAAAGATTAAAATTGTATTTATACAAACGAATTAAGTTAAGTTAAACTGAACTAGAGTAACAAATTTCAAGAAATTATGACATTTATAATATTTACATGCTTCAATAAATTAATATTATTATTACAATATATTAATATGTTGGAAATAAACTTAAGATTTAAGAAAATTTTCAAATATTCCTCCATTGACTGCTAGACAATAACCCAGACGTTCATAAAATTGTCTTCTTACATTGGCTAACTGGTAAATTGAAATTTAATTGCATTTTGCAGAAATAGCATTTTTTAACTCATCTAGATTAGACTAATGGATGGTATTTATTTGGGTAAACATGTTTGTTTGGTTATTATATATTATATAACTAAACAAACATGTTTTGACATTTAATGTCAAAGTTTTCAGAATATCCAAGAAAAACATAAAAAAATTTGAATTTTAAACCTAAATAATAGTAAGTTTTTATTTTTATTATTTTTATTCCATTTGTTCTTGACAACGGTGGCAGATTTGCCACCGAAACGTCGATTTTTAATTATCTTTTTTACTTGTTTAAATTTTTTTGGTTTTTTAGTACTTTTAATTTTATTTTGGCGTGTACCCAAATAAATACCATCCATTAAATGAATCCGCCAAACTACAGAACATATCTTCAATTAGATTAGACTAATTTTTATTCGTGTATATCAAAATGATAACGTAATGTCACGCTAACTGGTATTTTTATTGTTGTTCATAAATAGAAGGCGATAATAATGTAACAATTTTTAAAAATATATTAGCATCTTAACTAGCAAACGAATTAACCGAAAAATCAAAAGTTTTTACCATGTACGTAGATTTGCATGCTCTTCAATAAACTTTCAATAGAATTTTTCTCTAAAATAATTAGGGGAGCCAATAATTGACCCCATTAAAAATTACATGGGATTTTCTATATCCTGCCCGGCGATGCATCACCCAGTACCTATAGCCTTCTAGAATAGGAAAACTAAATTTGGCATATTAACATCTGACCTACATTTTTTATCTACGCATTTGTATTCTATTACTTTCGGTTGTCTGGAAATGACTTTTTCGTTTAAATTTTAAATGGCAACACCTGCTATATTTTATTCTATTTTCATAGTATGTAACATTCTAAATACAATGACACTTAATATAAATTTTTGACACTTCTTTTTACTAAAAATTTATTCCTATTTAAATTTCAATTTTGAAGTGTCATGTTTAAACTAAAAACTTGATTTTTACGACTTTTCCAGGCGTGGTTGAAGTTTTTAAATTTCCATTTATGGTCATAACTCCTTTTATTTTAAATGAAGAAGGGTTCGTTAGCATATCCTAAAAAAACATTTTCTTTAATACAATTTTCTACCACAAATAATCTATTTTTAAAAAGCATTTAATAAAATAATTTTAAACCATGGATTACTATAAATAATAAAAGGTGTTTTACGCAAATTTACGATAACATTATTAATGAAATCTGTAAGGATAATTTGTTCTCCTTATGTAACTTTAAAAATTTAGATGTGAAAAGACGTATTTAAATATTATAAATACCTGTTTATGATAAACCTAAAAATTCGCTTATAAATTATTGTTAAAAATTAAAAAAATATTTACAGAAATGAAAAAGTACTGCTTGTTATTTCCTTGCACTGCAAGGTATTAGTATCCGTCGAAATACTGTGCGATTTGGCAATGCAGATTTTCACACTGGCCAAAGGTTTTTCTTTGGAGTTAATTGAGATTACCAACCGCAGACCGGTTTGAACTATTTTGGTTCTCATCAGTACACTGTAAGCGATACCAAAACACTCAAAAAAATTAGGAAATCGAAATGGCGTATAAGCGTTGTAGGTTAGAGTCCATAACGCCGTTTGTCGACAGTGTGAAAAATAAGCGAACCTAGGTCAGTTCATCAATACTGTAAAATGACTATTTTGACAAGCAGTCAAAATTATTATACTGGAAAGAATAAAAAAACTAAGCTCCTTACTGCTTGTAATTTCTTGCACTGCAAGCGAGTGTCATCCGTCAAAATACCGTCCGATTTGGCAATGCAGGTTTTTCTGGAGTTAATTGAGACTACAACCGCAGACCGGATTTGAACTATTTTGGTTTCATCAGTACACTGTAAGCGATACCAAACCCCAAAAATTAGAAATGAAAGGCGTATGCTACTGTAGGTTATAGTGCATAACGCCTGTCGACATGTGAAAAATAAGCGAACCTAGGTCCGCCCATACCGTAAAATAATTATTCTTGACAAGCAGTCAAAATTATTATACCAGAAATAATAAAACTAAAGCTCCTTACTGCTTGTAGTTTCTTGCACTCAAAGGGAGTAGCATCTGTCAAACACTGTCGATTCTGGCGATGCAGATTTTCACATTGGCCAAGGTTTTCTTTAGAGTTAATTGAAATTACCTTGGTCAGTGTAAAAATCTGCATCGCAAGATCGGACAGTGTTTCGACGGATGCTACTACTCAGGTGCAAAGAAATTAAACAGTAAGAAGCTTTAGCTCTTTTAATTTCTGTATAATGGATTTTGACGGCTAGTCAAGAATACTTATTTTACGAGTATTTGATGAATGGACCTAGGTTCGCTTATTTTTTACCCTGTCGACATAGGGCGTTATGGACTATAAGCTACAACGCTTATACGCCATATCGATTTCTTAATTTTTTTGGGGTTTTTTGGTACCGCCTACACTGTACTGATGAGAACCAAAATAGTTCGGAACCGGTCTGCGGTTGGTGATCTCGATTAACTCCAAAGAAAATCTTTGGCCAATGTGAAAATCTGCATCGCCAGATCGGACAGTGTTTCGACCGGATACTACTACCATGCAGTGCAAGGAAATTACTAGCAGTAAGGAGCTTTAGCTCTTTTTATTTCTGTATAATGATTTTGACTGCTTGTCAAGAATACTTATTTTACGAGTAAAAAAAAATCCCTAAATTATTTTATATGCAGTCATATTAAAACAGATGTATGATTTATGTCATTAAATTGTCATGTCATATAAACAAAATTGTTACAGTCTTGTTTTAATAAATACTCTATTATGATTTTGGTGAATAGAATTTGCATTTGAATCGAGTTTACCCAAATTAGTTAATTTCTTTTTTTTATTTCTATATGTATAAGAAAATGTTGTTTATTTTAATATGACCTTTACCGTTTGTTAAAAATGTATTTTTTTACGCAGAGTACGTTTACCTTTTCTTTAAGTAAATCGTAGCAACCAAGCATCTGCTGTCAAAAGCTTTAATAATAATACAGGGTAGTCCCTTACTAATGGGCCAAAATTCAACTGAATAATTGGAAAGTGAAAATATTGCTATTTACCTAAACTTATCTCACTACAAAAGTTAATACTTACTGAGATACAGGCTGTCAAAGATCAAAAGATGTTTTTATTTTATTTTGATAATATGTTACATATTTTGAATATTGTAATAAAACTTTGTATCTAGGGGTTTTCTGATATGAGCTATTCATATCTGATTTGAATTTTTGGTGTTAACTAGAGGACGCTTCCCTGCGTGTAAGAATTGTTATAAGCAACCGTTTGATAGATATTTGTAACATTTTTTACTTTTTTCGTGTCCAACTTTTTACCACGATAATACTAATAAAAAGGTAATATCAAAGACAATTATAGTTTCACTCAATAATATACAATTTATCTCAGAAACGGCTTAAAAACTACAAAGTATAATATGATTTTTTTAAAATTATTAATTAAAAATATTTTTTGATCCGTACAAATATACAGAGTATTTATAACAATAAAAAAATTGTCTTGGAAAAAATATATCTGAAATTGCGTAAAAATAGTGCGAAAATATTTTTAACACAATTAAATATTTTCTAATATACATGTTAGTTACGAAGTACAGGGTGTTCATGTAAAATCTTACCACACAAGTTATTTGCGAAAAGAGACAGATTTTAAAGAAATCGCCAAAACACGTCAAGATATCTATTAAGGGGAAACGTTTTTTACAAAATATTAACGGCCTTCTAGATGTTTTGAATTGTATTAGTACAATTTTAACATCTAGAAGGCGATGATACAGTCAATACCTTCACCTACTACAAAATCGTGGTACTTTCAATATTACCTGTTTACCTGGTTTATATGGCCACATTTCCGAGACAAATAAAGTTCGATATAATTAATGTGGTATTTTCTGAAAGCTCTTTAAAATATTTTTTATTTTTTGTGATGTAATATTCAGGAGGCTTTATTAAAAATGTAGACTTTTATTCTACCCTTTATATTATTACCAGTATCCTAGGTAATAAAATCTTTAAAAGAGCTATAAGAAAATGCTACGTTAAGAATACCTAAACTTATTAGTTATGCAAATATGGCCATCCAAATCAGGTATTCAGGTAATATTTAAAGTACCTCTATTTCGTAGTAGGTGGAGGTATTGACTTTATATTTTAGGGTTATAAAGTACTCGTCAGGAGCTTTAAAATAATGTATCACTTAACCTCCCTTCTTATTTGACAATTTTTAGGTGGCGACCCTGCTGGTTAAGAGGCTTCGTCCAATCTTTGGTAAAAATGTTCCCCATCAAAAAATTCTTAATTTACACAGTGTTTCGAGCGACTTTTTCAAATCTGTCTTTCTGTCTTTTCACAGATAACTGGAGTAGTAAGTTTTTAGATGACGAACCCTGTATAAGATATTTTTTAAAACATGTTTTTTGATCGTAATACAATTGAAAAAATATACAGGGTATTAAAAATTTAAGAAAATTAAAAATGCATTATCTTAAACAAAATACAGATAAGCATATGTGCAATTCTGCATAAAAAGTTGTTCCAAAATATTTTTTACAGAATTAAAAAATGTTCCTATTATACTTATAAGTTACCTAAAAAGGCTTCAAAGAAATACAAAGTATGACACATGTCTTCCCAAGCAGCAAGCTGACGTCTTATTGACGTCTCTTTATAGCCAATTACGCCATCTATCGGAAGAGTTTTTTCCTATTTCAATTTTGTTAAATTATTAGTCTTATTTTTTCTGTCATATGATATTTCGGTTGAATTTTGACACGAATCATATAATGTCAAAAACATTTTTTGGCTGGTTTTCTAAACATGACGTTATTAGATATTTATGAGCTTATATAACGAAAAAATGACGTCGAAAAAGGCGTCGCTTAACGACGTCAAAAACACGTCAGTAAAATGACGTTAAAATGACGTCACAATTTTGGTCTGATGACGACTTATGACCGAAAATGACGCCAGCTTGCTGCTTGGGCAGTTCCACCCTTAGGTTAATAGCATCTTTCCCACTTCCCACAAAAAGTACGCAAAAAGTTTTGGCTCTATACGCAATAATGGGAGAACTATTTTTTTAAATCCCGTATAAACCGTAAAGTTTTTACTACAATTTAAACCACTCAGGTTTACTACACCCTAAAATTACGACAGAGTCTAATGAAAACGCATTTAATCTCTACTCCAAACTCCCGAGCTGTTTAATTTCAGGGAATGCACGGAGGACAGCTGCAACTTGTATAACTTCGCGGGGCGGTCCCTGCATTAGAAGAAGTGATATAGTGAAGCGGATTTATGTAAAGTGTTTTATAATAGCATAAATACAGGGTTAGGGAAATAGGTAATAATTAAGAGGTGATTCCTTGCATTATTCTAATTCACCCATCTGTTTTCTTATTGAACCTTATTTTTTTATGAATGATACATGGTAGTAGACTAAATTACACCAGGGTTGTCTGAAAAATCCCACCTGTGCTGGTTGTTTGAACAATCAAGGTAATAAGTGTAAGATCAAAATTTTTTTGTCATGTGGTGGTCATTTAGCTGATAGTTCATTTTTTAAATTTAAATGATAAACGTGCGATAATGGTATGCCATTGTTATTTTCCAATAATAATGTATTGTTCCAAAACACCTTGTATAAAAACACGTGCCTTCGTTTTTATACCTTTATTAACAATGTAACGTAACTATGGTTACAATAACGGCAAAATCTTAAATTGTCAATGTCTCGAAGTTTACAGCACAAAAGTCGAATCTGTACTAACTGATCGGAGGTTTCCCGTCGCCCTTTATAGTATGGTGGAAGAGTAAAGAATGATCTAGAATATTCGAGAAATATCGTGAAAATTCCATAGTACAGGATGGCATAAAAGTTCTTAATGGATAATTCGGGCGTTTTCGGAAACCTTCGAAAGTGATGAAAGAACATGGAAAAATTAAGGTAAATTATTTAAATAAATTAACAAACTAAATTAAATGATCCTAACTCTCTAAAATTCTATAACCTAAACACATTTTTGAAAGTCTGTAACAGTATTATTAAATTGCCAAATCAGCACAGCAATAAGGTCAAATACATTTAAAATTTGCCAAAAATCAATACCTGCCTTAGATGTGCACTCGGAAAGTCCGCCGCGTCGGGCTTACTAACTTTCCATATCATGTATGGTAGGTAGGGGCCTCACTGCACAAAACCCATGGTCTGGTAAATACCCACAGACATACGAGTAACCTTTCACTCTTAGGCTATACATTAAATTTTCCCGTAAAATATGTTACTCTGATATCTGTTCTGTATTAACATTTTAACATTAGAGAACAGTCAGGTATAAAAGCTACTTAGGCGATATATGTAAAGATAACCTACACGTTACATTTTAGTTACAATGACATTTAAAGAAAGTTAAAATTAAATTAGCAAAATTTGACCTGCACATTTATTGAATAACATTGTAGAGATTTCTACCAGTGTAGTCAACACTACTAACCTCTAAAAGTTTTTTGTTTCAACTCAATAGAAAATATTTCAATGTAAGTGTAATTTTTAAAAGTTATTAAAGTAAAAATAAGTTATTATTTTACATATACCTTATTTTAAGTTATGTTTGTAAATTATTAAAAATGTGAAAGAAAGAAGAAACAAAAATTAAAAAATATGTAGGGATCACATGTGTATCATACAAGTTAAAATTATACAGGTCCACAAAAAAGTGGTCTGTGCCGGGTATCGAATAAAGATTTCCTGATATTTTTTCTGCTGAACACGAATCTGAAGTCATAACTAGAGGTTAAATTGCAAAAACCGAATTGCGGGGGCCAAGGGGGCACTAGCAATTTTTTTATTGAAAGGGGGCTATGTAGCACCGCATTTTAAAGGTCCTTTGATATTTACTTATACGTCACTTTGTTTTTGAAAATCAGCTTAGCTGTTCCAGACTTACAACCATTTGAAATTTGGCTTCATTACAATACAAACAGTGCGGTATTGGCTTGTAAGTCTAAAACGGTTGGGCCGAGTTTCAAAAACAAAGTGGCGTTAAATAGAGTATTATAGGGCCTCTAAAATAAGGTGCTACATCACTCCTCCTTTTAGTCAAAAAAGTAGTGCCCCTTTGCCCCCTCAATTTTGTTTTCTGCAGTTTGACCTCTAGTTTTGACTTCAGATTCGTGTTAAGCGGCAAAAACATGCCAGAAAATCGTTGTCCGATACCCAGCACATAACACTTTTTTATTTTGTGGACATGTATTATAAAAAGTTTTATTAAAAGTTAGGTCAGCGGTAATCCTTTCCTACACTAAGACGATACAACTTAAACATTACGGAAGCTTTATTTATGTCACTTCTGAGCTGGGGGAAAACCTTGTTCGTAATTTAATAACAAAATGTGATAAAAGTGTTCCCTTTATGATATTTATCTCCAGGAAGTACACGGTCTGTTGCTTTACCTACGATAATTAGTAGATATAACTTCAGGCGAAATGCAACCCTTGTGTAAATGAACGGGGTTATTTTACGTTTGCCGTTTGGCTGCATTAAACATTACGTTTTTTTAAAGTCAAATTACAAACAGAAATCAAATAGAAGTTTTGCATTAGTTCCAAAATTATAAATGCAATAATTTTACATTTTCAAAAAAATAATTACGAATATTAGAAATTTAATTAAATTTGCAATACACAGGGTGGTCCCTAATTAATGGGCCATAATTTAACTAAAAAAATGTGAAGGTAAAATATTGCGATTTAACCACACTTACCTCAGTACAAATGTTGATATCATCTGAGATACAGGGTGTCACATTTAAAAATAAAATGTTTAAATTATTTAAATATTTTAATACTGTATGAATATTGTATTAAAACTTGGTATTTAAAGGTTTTTGGCATAAGCTATTTATATCTAATGGTAATTTTTAAGTGTTCACTAGAAGACACCACCCTAAAACGTCCCAACTGTTTTGTGCCACTCTATATGTATCAACTAAGTAAACCTATGCTTTTTACACAAAAATGGTTTTACTTTGTAAAAATAGCTCCAAGCCATCGTTTTCAAGATATTTGCATTTAAGTGGTTTAGTGCATCAAAAATAATAAGGATAAATATATGTATGTATTAAATCATTCGTTTATAATAAGGCTGTTGTGGTTATGGGCAATACACTGCTTTTTAAAAGCATTTTTGAGTTGCACTAAATAACCTTAAACGCAAATATCTTAAAAACGGTTGCTCAGAGCGATTCTTGTAAGGTATACCATTTTTGTGTAAAAAGCATAGCAAGAGTTTAATATTTTACTTGGATGGTACATACAGGAGAGCACAAAAAAGTGGCGATGTTTTAGAGAAATTTAAAGTAGTGTAGATAGAGTCCCTCCAGTTAACACCTAAAAATTAACTTCAGATATAAAAAGATCATGTCAGAAAACCTTTATATACTGATTTTTATTACAATATTCAAAAAGTGTCAAATGTCGTAGTAATGAAAAAATATTTTTGAACTTTGACACCCTGTATCTCAGTCAATATCAACTTTCGTATAAAGATAAGTTTAGTTAAATCGCAATATTTTAACTTCAAAATTCTCTCATTTAAATTTTGGCCCATTACTTAGGGACCACCCTGTATAAAATACAAGCTAAAATAAATACGTTTAAACCACTTTAAATTTGCTTAAGTTGGTTTTTCGTTAAGAGGAACAGTGTGTCTACTTAATTTGGCGTCGTAAGAAAAAGTATTTTATTAATAATTTTACAAAAAAAGCTAGTTTGGTAAATATGTAATTTTTTCTTACGAGTGAAGTACCTAGATTTTTGCTAATTTGAAAAATTGTTATAAAAAAAAGATGTTTAGAATTAAAACTGGCTTCTAACAATGCAATTTGATTAGTTTACAAATAAAAGCTATTTTATTATTTTACATTAGAGCAATTTAATATGTTTATTTAGAATTGTCCTATAAAATTTATAAAAAGGCTTACATTTTTATCGTTACCAAAGAAAAAAAATGAAAAAGTTTTTTCTTTTTTGAAAATAAATTTATTTAAAATTATTTTTAAAACATCTTATTTTATATAGCAGTTTACGCTTATAAGTTATCTCTTCAAGTTCTAGCTGAAACTCTCGTGACTTATAAAATATTTTAAATTACTTAAAAGAAATTGCTAACATTATAGGCAGTTGTTGAATACATGTAATTACGTTTTTTTGTTATTTGTAAAAGGGAAAATAAATTATTAGATAATAATTATTATAAATGTTTTCAGAGGAATGCACAGCAGATAGATGTAGCAGAGTGCCATGTCAACATGGAGGCAAATGTCTTACTAGTGAAACGTCCGCTGTATGTTTATGTCCGTTGGGTTTTCAGGAGACTTATGCGAGATAAGAGTAGACCTACAGGTAAGTTAATACATATTACACATACACGTTCTCCAAATTAAACGGTCACCCCAATGCGTTTATTATAGAGACAGTCTAACCCGTGTGGAACACTCATAGGTAGAGATTAGACAAAATATGCCGGCATGGATACATGGTAACGTAATTTTCTTTAAACACGGCTTAAGATATTGAACTGAATGTTGGCACAGGGATATTATGACATGTAAAAACACACTTTTCAGATGTTTAGCTTAATTTTTTTGCAACCAGTGGCGTAGCTATGACGAATTTTCAAAAACAATTTTACAAAAATACTACGCCATTGACTTTGAAAATTGCCTTACAATAATTTACCAATCAATTATAAACAAAAAATCCCTCTCCCCTTCATTTTTGCTGTAAACTTACCGTCTGGGAGAAATCGGTAATAAAAATGTCTTATGTACCCAAAATTTCATCTGAAAATTACATATATACAATACATACATAATTTACAAAAATGTTGAAATGACTCACCTTCCGCCTCATGCAGGCTCTGCCTTCTTCCCATTGAATTAACAACCTCTGCAAATTCCGGCGTGTTCTCATAGCTCTCACATCCTAGTCAATAATTCTCTATTTCTTGAGTTCTTCTAACGCTCGTCAAATTGGTGCATGATAAAACCAATGCTTTTAGTGCCCTCACAAATAAAAAATCTGTGGCTGTTCAGGCCAGGCGAGATCTTAGGTGGCCAAACCAGCGTCCCTCCACTTGGCTCATCCAATGATCTTTGGTAGGTCCTCCCATTTAAACGCCTACGAGCCAATATGCTAAAGTGGGCGAGGAGCGCCATCATGCATAAACCAAAGCCGCGCCGCCGTAACTGAAGAGGAGCATTTCTCCAGACGCAAAGGCAAACTCACCTTGAGAAAATTTCTCAAGGCCAACTCTGGGTCCAGTTACAGGTGTAACCTGGTAAAAAAAGGTCCAACCAATGGTCGGATACGATACCGAGCCAAACGTTCAGTGAAAATTGTTCCTCAAAATGTGTCTCGTAATCGCATGGAGGTTTTCCTCGGCCCAGTAATGATTGTTATGGAAATTGATTATTGCATTTCTGAAAATTTGCTCGTCCGTAAACAATATTTTGGCATCAAATGAGGATTTTCTGTTACTTTTTGGAGATACCATCTACAAAATTGCGTACGCGGTTCATAATCTCTAGGAAGCAATGCCTCGAAACCTTTGTATGTGAAAAGGATATAACAAAGAATCTCTTAAAATCTCCCATACCGTCTTGTAGCAGATGTTTAATGCCATACCCATTTTTCGCGTGACTTGTGGTTGGATCCTCTTCGACTGCATGCAGGACAGCCTCCTCAAATGCCGGTGTTCTAACTGTGCGGGGCCTTCCCTCGGAAATATTAGCTTTAAAACTGCCAGATTCAGCCAGACGACGATGAATGTTTATAAATATTCGTCTATCTGGGAGAGCGCAATTAGGATACCTTTTCTTGATACAAACGCCGCGCCTCCATAGCATTACCATTAGCTAGACCATAAAGGAAATGCATTTGTGTCATTTCCAAATTAGAATAATTTACCATTTTTTTTAACTAGCAAAATGCACGTTTTAAGATCAAAGGAAAAATAAATACAAACTGTCAAGAATAATAATTAACGTCTGTGTCATAATGTTTACAACAATAAAACAACAATCGCTGGCAACGAGCAAAGCTAACTTGATTTATTTCAATAATAATTTTTCAAGATGCAATTTGGGTACATAAGACATTTTTTTAATTAACGAGTTCTCCCAAACGGTAAGTTTTACGGCAAAAATGAAAGAGGGATTTTTTGTTTATAATTGATTGATAATTATTATAAAACCATAATTTTTCCCAAGTCAATGGCGTAGTATTTTTTTTGTAAAATTGTTTTGAATATTCGTCATTGCTACGCCACTGGTTGCAAAAAAATTAAATGAATATCTGAAAAGTGTGTTTTTATGCCATAATATCCTGTGCCAAAATTTAGTTCAATATCTCAAACCGTCTTTGAAAATTTTATTTATTTATTAAAAAGTGAAAATAAAATAAAACTTTAACACCCTGTTTAAAGTAATTTTTTTCTCTTTTTATACTGTATTAAAGAAATATTATAAATTTTGTTAAAACCAATATTATGAACTTGTTTATATTTTGTTTACTTTTTAATCCGATTTAATTTCCTTTTATTAAAATATTTGTTTATCCCCAATACAATAATAATTAATATAGGTAATAATAATAATAATATAGAGTAGTAACATATGACGTTGCAATATTTTTAGGAGTCCTATTATAAACCACTTCAGGGGCGGTCATAGGGGAAGCCATGGGGGCTATGGCCCCCCTTGGATGCGACATCCTTTCTATTTTACTGTGTTTCATACATGTCTAATGGCAAATATGGGCATTTATTGAGGGTCCCCCCAAGGTTGGTCCGAGGGGTGAGGCTGATGATGGAATTGAAGAGTGAGGACCTTTTTCAAATACGTAGAAAGGAGGTTTTGTGTAATTTTATAAAAAGAATGAAAGGTGAAAACAATAAAAAGAGGTTAGAGGACCTTTTTTTTGCTCTTCAAAAAATTTGAACATCCCTTAAAAATTTTTGTTTTTTGCCACCTCTCACCTCACACACTTCTCCTCGGCCCATGGCTCAGAAAGTCGATATGACCGCCCCTGAACCACTTTAGATTAAAGAGGGTTTTGTATGCGCATTTTGCAGTTTAAAGCTTAAAGTTTAAGCGCTTTTGATTAATAAAGCGTCTTGTTTATTTTCAATTACCCGGAATAATGAGTAAGGTAATCCATTTTATTAATTACAAATTCTAATTACGATTTCGAACTATAATCCGTAGATTAACTATATACTTGTTTCCGTGCCTTAAAGTCTTAACAAAGTTTTTATGAGCATCGTAAATTCTTAGAACCACCTGCACACATAAACAACACGATATTGTACTGTATCTCACTACAACTTCCAAACTTCCACAAGTATCCTAACTTCGCTACGCATAAAACATAGAATAAGATGTAACTTAAAATTAACTTAAAAACATTAGAAATTAATTCAGACCTTTCGTTTCATTACCAAAATGGTAACAATTACAACAAAATATTTGTTAAATAGGTAATTAGTTCTGGTTATACATGCGCAAAGTTGACTTTGCGAACGCAGTGTCACGTTGGTTGTTAGAGCAACAAATAAACGTTAAAACTGACAAATACTATTTGCCCCTGAGAAATATTAAAATAAAAATAAACTTATGTTTGGATTTTTTACGATACTTATAAAAATATTGTTCCTAAAACTTGTGCAAAGTGTCTTTCCCGCACTTAAAGCTTATCTGAACTTCGCTTCGCGTTGTCCATCTTACTGCTTTTACGTGAGGGAAAGTATCACTTTTCGCACTTGTTAGGAAATAGTGTATTATGGGAGCATGGAATATTACTTATTTCCCACGGGTACCATTGTCTAACAACCAAAACAATTCAAAGAAGGGATTACAGTCAGCTTTCCAAGTAATTTTATGCAGGTGTGGAAATGAACTCGCCGACCATGGGGAATTAAAAGCAAAGTAAGCCCCTAATCTCGTTCTGCTCAAATTGGCGCGCTCGTTGCAGCGCTAAATTGCCGGAGAGTACATAGTAGATTGGTGGAGGAAATTAAACGTACGCATTTGCTTAGGACGGCGGTTTGATTTCCATACCGGTATAGAGCAACCAATCGTTAGTTCTTGGTTATTCGGGCTTGAACTGCGGAAACAACAAAAACTACTCTGTTTTTTTTCCTTCATTGAAGAACTTTTATTTTTTCATTTATCCATTAAAAACAATAAAAATACGATACCAACTTCAATAGAAGCAAGAACAATATGACAGACAAATGTCATGATTTCCTAAAAGGATATGTAAAGTATCCGATACTAATAACATGCATTAGTAACAAATGTTATTACCCGATTTTATGTTTTTTATTTTATTTATATTCATTATTTTTAAATTTAAGGACTTTAGTAAGACAACCTTAACCAAATTTAAAGCAAGAAATGACAGATATAAATGTCAAACTAAGAGTTGGAAGCCATTTTAAAAACAAAAATTAAATAGAAAAAGGGATCGAGTGGCACATTATTTTAAAGCTTCTGAAGAGTACTTAATAACCCCAAAATATAAAATCAGTACCTTTACGCTCTACAAAATTGCGGTTCTTTGAAAATTACTTGAATACCTGATTTACATGTCCAGATTTTCGAAACTAATAAAGTTAAATATACAAGGATGTGGTATTTTCTTAAAGGTCTTTTAAATATCTTTTTAATGGTGATATATTAAACAGGGTGCGTCATTAAAATATATATAATTTGTGTCCTACCCTGTAAATTATTACCCATATCACTATTAAATAGATCTTTCAGAAAATGCCACACCAAGCAAATATAACATTATCAGTTATGAAAACAGTCCATCCTAATCAGGTATTTCGGCAATTTTGAAAGTACCGCCATTTTGTAGTAAGTAAATATATTGACTTTATATTCAAGGTTGTAAAGTTCATGTTAGGAGCTTTAAAATGATGAGCCACAAGACCCCCCTTTCCATTTAATTTTTGTTTTCAAAATGGCGCCCAGCTCTCAGTTTGACATTTATATCTGTCATTTCTTGTCTAAAATTTGGTTTATGTGGTCTTACTAAAGTTCCAAAATTTTCATGAAAAAAACCGAACAATTCAAAAGTTAGGAGGGAGTACTGACTTTAGAGAAGCACTGTATAACCCCTTTTTTTATTTAAAGCTGGGTAAAAAACCTCTATATACCGAATTTTATTAAAATATTCAAAACGTATGAAAAATTATCAAGATAAATACAAAATATTTTGTTTTTTACTTCGACACGCTGTATCTTTCTCGACTTTCGAATATGGGTATATTAAATTAAATCTTAATATTTAGACATAAGAAATCAAGGGTTGTTTTGTGTGTCATTAATTAGAAAACATTCTGTATAACATACGTGTCGTCATATTTTTTGTATCGTATATAATGTCAATCTTACTAAATTTAAATATATTTAAATAAAATAAAACCTAAATAATTATAAAGTATGATCAATTATTTACCAACTAGAAATGATCGGACATCGGCAAAAAATATTTGTTTGTTTTATTAACCTGCTAATTATCCTATCAAATTAAAATATATTTTTTGCATTGCCCTCTAAAATCCACCTTAAAACAACATACCAAGGCTCGTTTTAAAAACACTTTAACTGTGAATTTATGATTACTTTTTAAAAATAACCGTGTATTTTATTACCCACAAAAATACAATAAACTAATAAATGTGCATCATGTGTACTAAAATTGGTAGTAAACAAGGACAATAATCATAAAATTGCAAGTTGTGAAAAAGCTACAATATGTGCATATTTGTTTTGGATTGGATGATGATCTTTTTTAAAAGTAGATTTAGTATATTGCACATTAAATGCTACGTCTCTTTTTAGAAAGTGTATATTTACATAGATGTGTTTGAACTGCAAAGACGGCGCTTTTAAAAGACCATTAGGGATAAAATTTACATTTAAATTTACTCTAATATCTACTCTTTGGGGTGAAACAAAGCAAGTTAAATATCTACGGCGTTGAAAATAGACAAGTATTCACACATGCATAGTTGGTTTCTGAATAACTAGAATTAAGTACTACAGGGCCTACATAATTATTATTTAACCCTTAATACTGCTCCTTAGCTAAGTTTCTTACCCTACCTTATTTAAAACAGGATCTAGATAAAGATAATTAAAGAGTGAAAATGCTAATTGATCTTAGTGCCAAATTTTTTTTTTTGTTTTATGTCCAACAATGTATTCTATGTGGCAGCACTTTAAAATGACCATGCCAATTCACCCTAGTAAAACAAATTGGCAAACAAAGTCCAAACTTGACGCCAAGCATTACATTCAGTACCTATTTCTTTGTTTTCTAGGGATTTCTTATTTTGGCACTTAGGTCAATGAGCACTTCCTCTCTACAATTATGCTCATATGCTATCCGCTTCATTTTTATATTTTATGTACTTAAAGCTGATCTTTGATAGGTCTTTAAATATTTTTTGTTCTTCATAGTGGATTTAACTATTCTAAAATTTATAAAACATAAATTAATACCTATGGCATTTTATTTAAAATAAAGAAGCATTTTATTATGGACAATTTTTTAAACCTGTATGAATGGATTAATTTGCCTCGTTTCTTCCAAAATTAATTATAAAGCAGTCGGTTGATATTTCTTATAAACAGTATTTTAATCACTTTATATTATTATAAAAATAAACTTTAAAGGGTAATTCTTTAACAAAAAATAAAAAAATATAATGTGTCCTATACGTGAGGGTGTTAAACTTTTCAAAACCTATTTTTTTTTTATAGAAACTTTTATACAGACAGGTCCACGTTACTTGAAACATACACTGGGAACTGATGAATTTACTACTGTCCGCTTCGATACTTACCACGTATTTGCAATGAAGGTCGTAAGGTATAAAACTCGCAAAAACGATGCGATAAAATTGGGGAATGTTTTTTACTACAAACTGAGTTTGGTTAGTCATGCGAATATGTTTATCAATCGAAGCGGATAAAAAGCTAGTTCATACAGACGCGAAAAGCGAATTACGAAACGCGAATTTTATTCTCATTGGTCAATTTCACATAAATTAAAGGCCGGTAATTCAAAATAAAGATAGTTTAAAGATGTTACGAATTCGCAAATTTTAAAACGTAGTGGGCGGGAAACTTGAAATCATTTTAATTTCTGGCGAATATTCGCGTGCGCACATGCGTAGAAACAAGAGGTTATTTGTCATATGTCATTTCAAAAACAATTTTGTTATTGTTATTTTTATGTTATTCTATTAGCTGTTTGAACCGTTACTTTTGTGTTCATTTTCTTAAGTAATTTGGGTTTTTGATTCAAATTTATATTAACTTTTTAGCCCTTTATATTTATAACAAATTAGCAGCGTTTCTATGTCTTAGTTGCGAAATAAATGTGCTATATTCGTTATACATCACATCAGATAAATTTTATATTATTAAAAGGAAAAACTACGAAAATCTCAAAAGAACCCAAGCGTAACTTCACCACTCAAATAAAATAATATAGAAATTTGTGGGTTATGTTGTTGCCTAGAATTTCGGCGAATTTCGCAGCTATATGAACATAACAAAAAAACGGGAATTTTTGGCTACATATTCGCTTTCGCACTTCGCTTTTCGCGTATGTATGAACTAGCTTAAAGGTAAATTCATTAGTTCCCAGTGTACATATGTTTCTGGTAGCGTATTAACAAAAATATTTTTAAAAATTTGGTAAGTTTTTATTTTATTTTTTAAAACAGCCTACGAAGACTTATGCCTAAGTACCATGAGTGTCAAATTATTGGATATTTAACTTGTCTTTTTCCCTGTTTCTTCAACGTTGTCCAAGTAATAAAACATTTAGTTTTTGAATCTTACAGCCCCTTTTAGCCAACGTGGTACCGCCACCACGATCATTAGGTTTAAATAACTACTACCCAAAAATGTGTCCCCGGATTGGAATTGAACCCGAGTCTTCTGGGTTACGGATTATCGACTCGTGTGTTTTTAACGCTTCCAAGAAGACGAAAAAATTTCTTCCATACATTAAATGACATTTTTGACGTACAAGAAAAATTTAATTGGAATCCATTATCATTTGTACGGGATTTATTATAAATATTTTTTTAAAAAAGAATGGTACACCACTGCATCTCTCTAAAAAAGGAGAAAAAAATTGTTTAGTTTGGGACAAATTTTATTTTGTGGCTTTTTTTTATTTTATGTACATTTTTGCGTAAACAAATACAAACCATTTTTCGGCATGGTCATATATACAGTGTGTCCGCCTAAGTTCTGTACATACGGAAAACTTTTTTATTGTTAATTTTACAAAAAAATTTCTTTATAAAAGTTGTGCATGGTCTAAAACCTTAAAAGCAATCATTAGATATTTATTTTTTTAGTAGTTTACGAGGTATCTCAAAAATCATGAATTTTGTTTTAAAGAAAATGATCCTTATTTTTAAAAATATCGAAAATTATTATTAACAAAAAATGTTAAGTAATAAATATAACTCTTAAATATGCAAACTCATTCATTTTCATGACAAAAGTTTTGTTTTTAATTTTTTATGATAAAACGATGAAAATTTGTATTTGTCCATTTGTAAATACTTATTTTGAAATGTAATATTACAAGAAAGCTTAAGAACTGTTAAAACAGTGGAAAGTCACGTTATCGTTATTGCATAAAAAATTAAAGAATACCTTTTTCTGGTAAATGAACGAGCTTGCATATTTAAGAGTTATTTTTAATTCTAAACATTTTTCCTTTATAATAATTTGCGATATTTTCAAAAATAAGGGTACTTTCCTCTTGAACAAAATTCACATTTTTTGAGATACCTCGTATACCTACTACAAAAAATGAATATCTTATGATTGCATCTTACGTTTTAGACCATGTAGAACTTTTTATAAAGAATAAGTTTTTTTCGTATAATTATTAATCAAAAAGTTTCCCATATGTAGAGAACTTAGGCGGACACACTGTATATCTAATGATCTAATTCTACAGTGTTTAATATTTGATAGATATGTTAAGAGTACGCCTATCACTTAGTTTGTTTTACCACTTATTAAATAAAATAAAGGTTATAACACTGATGTATCGACTAACATATCTATTTGGAAAATTACATTGTTAAAAAAATAAAAAAAGATGATATTGGTTTCTATAAAATTAGATATTAGCGATAGGAAATGACCATGACCAAAAATGGTTTGTGTTTATTTACGCGAAAACACTCTGTAGCTCGAAAAGTAGTTTAAAGCTTTTTTTTTAATTTTTCGTTAAACCCTTAAACTACACACTCCGCCAAAATTATCACTTATGCCCAATTTTCTCCAAAAGCTTTAATTTAAAAGGTCAAATTTCCTATTAATAATTAAATTACTAAGACAAAAGAAAATGTTTAAGAGAGGTGAAGCTATAACTGTGGCGTTACCATTGGTATTTACTGTTAACAATACATTCTTTTTTTTTTAACTCTTAATCACCCTGTAAGATATGGTTACCAGTAAATAACAACGATTACGCCAAGAGTTTAAGCTTCACCTTTCTTTAACATTTTCTTTTATAGTTGTCATAGTAACCTAATTATTGAAAGAAATATGGTCTATTTAAATATTACCATTTTTGGATTAAAGCTTATGGAGAAAATCGGGCATAGGCGATAATTTTGGCAGGGTGTGTATATACAGAAAAGTTTCTAAACACCCCGTATAATTGGATAATAAACCAAAAATATATACCATGTGATTCTTGTAATTTAACAAAATATATATATATTTTTATAGCACTTTAAATAAGAAAATAACACGATTTATTATTTTTACAGAAACCTTTCCTATCAAGTAAGTGAAACATTTGCCTTTACTCGTGAGATATATTACAAAGAAAGGTAGAATGAAGCATTAAAAGCTTCTACATACGATTTATATTTAAAAGGGCTTTTATATCGAGTAAAAACATCAACGAGAAGATAGTACAAGATTTCTTAATTTTCTGGTGCTCTAAAATAGGCTTAATAAATTAAAAATAACTTGAATTTTTAAATATGATATTTTTATTTAAAAATTTAAAACTTGGGATAATTTCTTTATTTATTTTATAATAAAATTAATTTTAGGAATTTTGTTCTGTATGATTTTATATTACTTTTCTATCAGCTTAACGGTTTTATCAGTATGACTACAGTAGAGGTTAGTTTAATTTCCCAGAAAATATATCAACTATTTTGAGGTGTTGAGGCACAAAGTCATGCACATTAAATGACAAAATTACAATGCCTTGCCTTATATTAACGTATACGCAACTTTTTAACGAAGGTTTTCAGGAAAAATATATTTTAGGTGTAATTTACCATAGCACTTTTAACAAGCGCGCATTGCTCGAAACATTTTATCAATTTATTTTATATTTTTAACTTTTTATTTGTGAATTTAAAATTTCGATTTATAATGAACTTATGCTCTTATTTGTAAAAATATATTTTTATTGGTAAATAGATTGTATGAATGACCTTATAAAAATATTGTGGAAAATTTTTACCTTAGGGATGAAATGTTTTAATTTTATTTTACTAAAAGCTTATTTTAATTTTAGTACGAGATCCGAATAGCAAGCTACTTTCACCCATTTGCTTACCAAAAAAAAATAGTTTTTATAAAATATATATATAAAATAAGTTAAAATGTATGTGTATTGCGATGCGATGAGTTGCTTAAAAAATTATTGTCAAAGGTATAATTATTTTTGAATGTTACGCACCTTATACAGCGTGTCTTCAAAAGTTTTTACCAAATGGGAAACTTTTTTATTATTTGCTTTACGAAAAAAATGTCTCATCATAAAATGTCCTGCTTGTTGAGAAAATATATTTTCATAACAATATTTGAAGGTTGGATGTACAGGGTAGCTTAAAAATGACTAGTGGATTTAACTATTCTAACATTTATAAAACATAAATTAATACCTATGGCATTTTATTTAAAATAAGGAAGCATTTTATTATGGACAATTTTTTAAACCTTTATGAATGGATTTATTTGCTTGTTTCTTCCAAAATTAATTATAAAGCAGTCAGTTGATATTTCTTATAAACAGTATTTTAATCACTTTATATTATTATAAAAATAAACTTTAAAGGGTAATTCTTAAACAAAAAATAAAAAAATATAATGTGTCCTATACGTGAGGGTGTTAAACTTTTCAAAACCTATTTTTTTTATAAAAAATTTATACAGACAGGTCCACGTTACTTGAAACATACACTGGGAACTGATGAATTTACTACTGTCCGCTTCGATACTTACCACGTATTTGCAATGAAGGTCGTAAGGTATAAAACTCACAAAAACGATGCAGATAAAATTGGGGAATGTTTTTTACTATAAACTGAGTTCGGTTAGTCATGCGAATATGTTTATCAATCGAAGCGGATAAAAAGCTAGTTTATACAGACGCGAAAAGCGAATTGCGAAACGCGAATTTTCTTCTCATTGGTCAACTTCACATAAATTAAAGGCGGGTAATTCAAAATAAAGATAGTTTAAAGATGTTGCGAATTCGCAAATTTTAAAATGTAGTGGGCGGAAACTTGAAATCATTTTAATTTCTGGCGAATATTCGCGTGCGCACATGCGTAGAAACAAGAGGTTATTTGTCATATGTCATTTCAAAAACAATTTTGTTATTGTTATTTTTATGTTATTCTATTAGCCATTTGAACCGTTATTTTTGTGTTCATTTTCTTAAGTATTTTGGTTTTTGATTTGAATTTATATTAACTTTTTAGCCCTTTTCATTTATAACAAATTAGCAGCAGAAATGTTTTAATTTTATTTTACTAAAAGCTTATTTTAATTTTAGTACAAGATCAATAGCAAGCTACTTTCACAAATTTGCTTACCAAAAAAATAGTTTTTATAAAATATATATAAATAAAATAAGTTAAAATGTATGTGTATTGCGATGCGATGAGTTGCTTAAAAAAATTATTGTCAAGGGTATAATTATTTTTGAATGTTACGCACCTTATACAGCGTGTCTTCAAAGTTTTACCAAATGGGAAACTTTTTTTATTATTTGCTTTACGAAAAAAGTGTCTCATCATAAAATGTCCTGCTTGTTGAGAAAATATACTTTCATAACAATATTTGAAGGTTGGATGTACAGGGTAGCTTAAAAATGACTTCTTTTCATATTAAAATAGAGGTTCTTTTCTAACCACGGTACCAAACTTTAAAGGGTGATTTCTTATGTCAATTTAGGAAGAAAAGTTCTTATAAACATATGTCCGAAGTTGCTTCGTTTCTGAGATACGGGACGTTAATTATTTTTTATAAGTCTGTTTTTTTAATATCCTAAAAATGTACCATACTTAAAACTTACATTTTTAGTTGCAAAAAAAATACAACAACTAAAGTGCAAAAAGGCACTTTCGGCACGTGTTAGAAACGCTTTTTTCTACAAGCGTAAGGAAAACAAAAAAAAACTAAAATTTCATTTATTATTTTTTTATTTTAACACAATGCTACCTTAATATCCTACCATACCAAAGCAAAATATCTTTTTAAACATGAAGTACATCAAAATCCTTTATTGCGACTAACTTAAATTTTTGTGGTTTTCCGCACTAGTGCGAAAAAGTAGTGAGGCAAGGTGTACTTTTCCGTACTAGTGCGGAAAAGTGACACTTTTAAACTAAGTTGCGTGCGGAAAAGTCCTGCTTTCCACACGCTAGTAGAAAAAATAATTACCGCCCTGTATCTTAAAAACGAAGCATCTCCGGACATATATTTATAGGAACTTTTCTTCATAAAATGACATAGGAAATCACCCTTTAAAGTTTGGTACCGTAGTTAGAAAAATAACCCTTATTTTAATTTGAAAACAAGTAATTTTTAAGCCATCCTGTGCATCCAACCTTTAAATATTTGTGTTAAATTGTATTTTTTATTAAGCAGGACTTTTTACGACGAGACATGTTTTTTTCGTAAAGTTAAATTAAAAAATTTCCCATTTGTTAAGAACTTCCGAAGACACGCTGTAAAATAGCTCCTAATGGTCGAGTTTTGTCTGCATGTATTGCAATTAATTTTGTATTTTTTAAATATTTTTTATTTAGTCTACAATAAGTGCTAAGTATTTTGGTGATTTTCATTATCCAGTGCTTGTTTCTAGCCAAGACACAAACCAAAACTAGAATAGTTTTTATAGATATGGTAAATATTCCATTGATCCATTTATATCAGCTGATTGACTGTGCTGCAACATTTTATCTCCTAATTTGAATTTTCAATTACGTGAAAAAACAATAAAACTAATTTGTACGGGGTAAATTATTAATTTTAGATTTTGTTTTGATTTAGCCTTGATTAATTATTTAGGCAACCCAATAGGGATACTTTTTTATTTTTGTGATATCTTGTAAGGGCACATGCCTAAATACCAGAGTACTGTGTGCCGGGTTATTGGAATATTTAATCAATCGTTTACCCTTTTCCGTCAACGATATTTAAGCACTTAAACATGCAGTTTTTGCATTTAACAGCACCTTTTAAACAACGCGGTAGTGCCACCACGGACGTTACTTTTTTAATAACCACTACCTTAGATTGGCAGAATGCTACACAAAGGCTTCACCATTACCACCTGTGAGATGACGAGCTATTAAAAACCGGTGTAAGGACCGAGATTCGAACCCGGGACTCTGCGATGAAAGGCTGGTATGTTAGCTCCTACACCACGCTCGCCAAATTAAAATACACTAGTGAAAAAAAAAGATAAAAAAACAATTTTTTAACGTTTTTCAAGTTCCTGTATTTCGCTTAGAAATTATCGTACTGAAATAAAAAATAAAACATTTTGATGCCTAAAGTTTCTAGTTTTAGGATCATATGATATATTTTTTAGGCAACGTGTACCGTGCAATCTAAATAAATACCTTAAAGATTTTTTTGGAGTTAAATAAAAGAAAAACTGCTCATTGAATTTAATCAAAACTATCTAGGACTTTTGTAGGCATATTGAACTCTAAAAGGCATACTTTACATTACTGGTTTTCTTAACACAAATAGCTCTTTTTTCTTGATTTCCTAAATGAACGTAAAATATTAAAAAAAAACAAAAATTTAAAAAGTCATAACCAATTTTTGTAAAGAATGTATTAAAGACTTTAAAACCCATTTTAATTTTCTTGTGCAATCAGCTGTTGCTAAGATGTTAATGGATAATAACAAAAAGATCCTTTTTCATTCAAAGTTCAATATCTCAGCGAGAAGTGGTCGTATCAAACTTTTAGAATAGGCAAATTAAAGCTAAACGAAATAGTTATCCAATCCATATAGTGGTCAAGTAAAAAAACATGTTTTTAGAAAATTTCGGAAAAAAATCTTTTCGGTATTCATTAATATTGCTGACACACGTTGCCTGAAATTTTTTTAGCTTTAAAATGTTTTTTTTTTATATTAGTACGCCCATTTTTAAGCGAAATACAGCCACTTAAAAAAATAAAAATTCATTTTTTGTGTCCTCTAATTTTTTCTCTCTGTGTAATTTAATGAAAGTAATAATTTAAATGTATCTTAAGATTTTTGATTCCAATACTTAATTAACAAAATTTTGATATAAAGACCTAAATTAATGAGGCACTTTATGTAGCTAATAATTAATTCTAGCTTAATATTAAAAGCGTTTATGCACGAAAGCACTTAATTTAAACAACCACATTTTATGTTGTTAATATATATCATTACAAACTTTACTGAATTTACAGAAAATAATGAGGAATTTAGTGGTCAGACTCAAGGTTTACTTGAAACAATGTTGGAATGGTTTAAATAGTATTTGGACGATTATAAGTTAATTTCAGTTTATATCCCTTTCAGTATTTAATAATTGTTAACAAGGAAAGCAAAAACATATTTCCTAGTTTGGAAATTGAATTAAGATACAAAGCGGTTGCAAATTGATAAAATCTTGTAGTATTATTATAATTTAAAAATAATGCCTAATATCTAAGTATGATTTCTGGTTAAGTACCTATAAACCAGTTTTAATTTATTTTAATTAGTACAGATATTTTAGACCCTCGTTACAACTCCAATTTAATACGTTCCAACATAGCTTTTCTTTTTTTTTTTCTCTTTTTCAATGAGTCGGATAGACTCTTGCAATATATTATAGGATGTGAATTATTTTTTTATACTTGTTTATTAAAAATACGTAAAACTTTATTTGTGTCACATACTTTAATATACTTTACATAAAAATGCTTTTTTAAAATATAAATCTTTACAAAAACATATTTTAGGCAATAAAGAACAAGTTTTTCAAAAGCGTTAAAGCATCTGATTTACATTTAAAGTGCTGTTCATATTGACTACGTGCTACAAGAGAGAACAAAAATAGCTTTTAAAGAACTAGCAGGACCTTACTTTGGTTAAACTCAATTTATTATTTATTCAATACATAATAATATATTTAATTTCTCGCGAATACTAAATTATAATGTGTGTAAGTCCTGTTTTTTTGCTTTTCTTCTATTTGCGCCCCGCCCGATAAACTCACCAAAAGTTGATTTTTTTTTCGTATCTTAACCAAAACAACTGTGATAAAATAAAAAAGATCTTCACCTAACTTAGATCGAGTATTTACCTTAAATTTGCGCCCCTCTCAATGTGGCGCTGATGCGGTTGCTTAATCCAGTACAGAAAATAATACTGTGTTTTATTTTTTAAATGCCATTTTATTATCGCATTCCTGAGGATGGCTCTATTTCCGAAACTATGGCAATTTAAATGTATGAAATGTTGTATTTTTTTACGGTTTTTAAGGACACCTTCAATTGGTGATAAAATATACAGGGTGTTCCATTAAAAAACCCAACTTTGTGTTATAACTTTAAAATTAAAGTCAATGGAAAAAATATAGGTACGCCACTGAATTCTACATAAAAATCCCTAAAATTGTTGTTATAGAAACATCTTCTGTTGCATTCATAACGTCACATATGATGAAATATTTCAAAAATTATACAGAAGGTCTGTACAAAATGCTATCAAGGACTTCTTGGGCCAAAACAAGGTTAGTTTATATTTATAAGGTTGCGACATATCCTCAACTTTTAGGTGGTTCGAGGTCGGGGACACAAGGAAGGGCACTTCACGGAGCAAAGTTGGTAAGACTGGGTAAAATCAAAGCTGATAATCAATCCAGTGGCGTCTAGAATTTGCGCATTACATTTTGCATTGTTTTGGAAGTGATATTTGTTGAAAGATGTAATTCCGAATGTTTTTTATTTAAAGTAAAAGAATATACAACTTAATAATAATTAAAAACTGTTGTGTAAACGGTTATTCTACTAATACAATAAACTGTATATCTCCGGCACTGAACAACATGGCCGAAAAATGTGACGTCATAACACGTCAAAGCAATATGGCCGAACGTCGCGACCTTATATAGACCGACTTTGGGGCCAAAATACAACGATCTAATGCAATTTACTTTAGTCGAAAAGCTAATCGTTTGCGAGATACAGGGTGTCAGGGTATTTATTTTATTTTATTTATTTTATAATATGGTAAATTTGGTAAGGAATAAAATATTTAATCTAAAGTATTTTGAAAACTGTTGCTCGTAGCGATATTTTTTACGTATACCTTTTTCTTGCAAAAATATGAAAGAATAAAAAATTTTATACTAAAATTATAATATACCAAAGCAAAAATAGTTATGTCACTTTGAACATAAGCAAAGGACTGCAGGTGGCTCCCTCTACATTTAACGACAAAAACGTTAGCATATTTCGATTCTCTACTGCGAAAAACCTTTTTTTTGTAAAAAAATGTCCAATAATAACTTAAATAATTAAATATAACTAACATAACATAAAAACTTTGACACTCTGTATCTGCCAAACGATCAATTTGTCGACTAAGGTAAATTGCATTAGATTGTAGTATTTGGATCCAAGGAATTTGTGTTAGCATTTTGTACAGACCTTTTAGGGAGACCCTGTATAAAAATAAAAATATATTACAAATAATGGTGACTATTTTTTGCTGGAGAAAACAAATCGTTTAATCTACTACCGCTTCAATATTTCTGTTTTTTTTTTAATTATTTTTTTAGTCAAAGTTTAAAATATGTGAGCTATACCATAACGTACGTCAAAAATATCAACTGAAAATAATAAAAAACCAAACAAGTATAATCAGTTAATGGCAAATCTCGAAAACATGACACCATTGTCATATTAAGCATGTTAACATGTGCATGAGTTACACCAAAATATGATGTTCGTGAAAAACATTTTGTTAATGACATAATAAAAATATTGCATATTTTAGAATATAATATAGTTTACAGGATCGGAAACAAAACATTTATTTATGCCTTTAAAAATATACACTTTTTTTCATGCCAACAAAGTGAATTTAGTGCTTTTATTCAATTATTATTATTTTTCTTCAATAAATGATAAAAAATATATATATATTTTTCGTCTGTTTTTAGGTTTTCAGGTTTAATGTGTACTTTTACTAACATTTTCTGATAAAAACTCCGATAATATTTGGAATACAAAAAATATTTATGAAATTATTAAAATATTGTTTAACACAAAAAAAACTTTTTTATCAATAAAAAAATGGATATTTGATCTTATTTAAAGTAGAATTCATAAAACCAAATAGCTTTGGAAGAAGCATATTTTTGCCCCGAAAATAAAATAATAAAAAGAGTTTGTGGAACCTTTTTTGGTGATTTTATTAAAGTGTCAGCGTACTGGAAGCAAATAATAACAATATCCAAGCATCAGTTAAACGAAAATAAAAAAAAATAGTTTTTTTTCCTTACTTTTTTTTAAGTAGGGTTTATTTAGACATTTCTAAAAGATAAATAGATTTTATAATCATATTAATTTGTTTAATGATTATGTCTCGACATTAATCCAAAACAATTTTAATTCAAATATACGGGGTGATACAGAATGTTTCATGTAAATTTAAGGGCAGATTCTAGAATTGAAACTATGAAAAAAGTTTATATTACCATTGGTTTGCATATTGCTCGTTCTCTAGATACAGAGTGTTAAAGTTGTAAAAAAATGTTTTTTTTAATATTCTAAATACTCTTTACCCAATTTTGTTTAAATTTGGCAATGTTATGTATGTCATTAAGGGATTTATTACTAACTTAATTACATTGAATAAATCCAAGCGACAACTAAAGAAATATTTCTAACAAAAAAACAATACTCCACTAACTGCGTAAATGTGTGTAAAATGTTGGTGATTTCTTTAGATGAAGCAAATAAACATTTAGCTTTTATGTCCACTATTTTTTTTTGTATCTTGTTTAGTTTAGAAAAAAAAATCAGTTAAAATAAATACTTTTAGACCATAAAAAAGCATTGCGTTTTTTTAATTAGGTAAAATAATTTTTATTAGCAATTATGTAACAACAGCAAGACTAAGACTTATTTAATTAAGGTTTATATACAGGCTGATATACAAACTCGAGGAACACCATTAGGATTTCGGGAACGGTAGAGATATCGAGTTAAGGTTAAAATGGGGCAAAGTTGCGCATTTTTATGCTATATGTATATATATATATATATATATATATATATATATATATATATATATATTATATATATATATATATATATATATATATATATATATATATATATATATATATATATATATATATATATATATATATATATATTCGGTTTTGAAATAATCTGGAAAAAAAAGAAAATTTAGCGAATCAGTTTTTTTCTCGGTTTGTTTAAAGAGATATTTTAAAACAAAGGACACATTGTCACTAAATTTAAGATCCGATCGTTTTGTCTTTGAGCCACCATGGACTTGTATTTTAATTCTAAATTCGACGATGTATCACATTTTTACATTGTGCGACGTTTTCGAACTGAAAAACAGCATTATTCACTAATTTTTCATAACAACTAACGATTTTCCCCCAAACGTTCAAGGAAATTTCCATCTGCAGATAAGTATTCATCCATTTTTTTGACAGGCTACAATAAAGTTGATAGAGGCGTTTGATTGAATTAAATGCTTTATTTGATTACGCATAAGTAAATGTATGTAAATTAAAATAATTCTTGTAGCTTGCTAGTTAAATTATAAATAAATAAATAAAAATATATTGAGTGGTCTTAAAAAAATATAGATTCATACTTACCCTTAAATGAACATTCCCAAAATTGTTTGGAATAAAAACCTAATTTTTAAATGAAAAAATAGTGGGTGATGGTTTTTGAGTTCAAAACGTCGCCCAAAGGTAAAGTGTGGTATATCATTGGATTTAGAATTAAAAATACAATTTTATTAAGTTTAAAACCAAATATTCCGCCTATTTAAAAAAACAAAGTTGATGATGGTGGCTCAAAGACGAAACGTCAGATCTCAAATTTAGGGACATTATTTTATAAAACAGAAAAAGGGGAAATGTTAATGTGTCGTTTGTTTTAAAATATCTCTTCAAATAAATCGAGAAAATAATAAAAACTGTTTGCAAATTTTTAAATTTTTATATCGGAATATTGTTTCAGCATTAAAATGCTCAACTTGTTCGAATTTAATCAACTCTGTTTCTCTTACCGCTCCCGAGATCCTAATGGTGTTTCTCGAATTTGTAACAGCCTGTTTAGTCTATTAATTCTTAATAAGATAGGTGTTTTACATTTTATAGCAGTACTCCTGTATCTTAAGAATGAAAAATTAGAAAAGTCATGTTTATTTGAACTTTTTTATATTTTCCGATATAGAATCTGCCCTTATTTTTTTTTCTGTAACACTCTGTAAAAACATTAACAGAAATATAGCGTAATAGGACAAGAAATTATACAGGAGAGAGTATAAATTCGGTCACAAAAGATCCACAGTATGTTGTTCTTTTGTTTTCTCTCAAAAATAAAAAAATAAAAAAACGTAAACTCATGGTAAAATATTTGTTAAGTTTTTTTACTTTATAACACTTTTTAAAAGAGCAAAAAAATTAAGGCCGCTTTAGAGAATAACATATTTCTACACCACTAAGTTTAATCCTCTTTTTTTAATCTAATCGAAAATGCTTTTAGCTCTAAAATGCAAAATAAAATAAATAAAAATCTATATATAAAAACGCTTTTAAAACTCTTTAAATAGACAAAAGCTTTAACCACCTGGTTAGTTTTCCCATTTTTATTTTTCCGGTATTCTACTATAGCATTCATATCGCTTGCTATGTAAAGGCAAAATATTTTTAATCGTAAAACTTCTATAATGTTTGTTTTACTTTTCTAAGCGTTTTAATGCCTGTAAAAAAATATGTAGACAGGATAAACCTTGTTCTGACAAATTTTGTTAATAAAATGAGATGACCAAAACTCAAGTGATAAATAAGAAGGAAACTTAAACTCCCGTAGATATTGCAAGTACTTAAAGAATTTATTACCATAGTTTAAAAAAGTCTGTAAAAAAAAGCTGGTTTATCAAATACTTCCTAATATACAGGATGGCCCAATAGTCAAGGAAGTCCAACCTTGTAGGGTTAAAAATATTTAAAAAAGTGTCCCAAAAGAAGTTATGCACAGAAGAAAGAAATGCCTTAATTTATATCAATTTACTTTCACTCAAGACACAGTTGTGAGTTGTATAGGTTACGCAGAATTTATGTTATTGCCAATGTCATGTATTCGGGAAATTTTGCCTAATTCGTGAAATAAGCAGTATATAAAGCTATCACATTGGTGTGGTCATGATTAGTTCTGGCTGGTTAAATCTTTTTTAATTTGCTTTTTAAGGATTAAAAAAGATTTATCCAACCAGAACTAACCATGACCATGAAAAATATGAATATGGTAAAAATAAAAGCTTTTATTGGAATAGAGAAAAATTTTAAATAGGTTCAATAAATTTATAAAATAACTAACGTTATGAAAAATATCCAAGTCAAATCTAACTCACTTAAGGATCTCAAACATATTTAAATTTTGTACAGAGCTTGGCACTTATTCAGATCTTCATTCATTTTGCGCGCAAACCCCACAGCCAAGCACAATTTTAGTATTGAACTAGCCAAAGTGAATTATATTTATATTTAGGCATTTATTATGGATAGCCTATAAAACATACCGCAAACCATTAGTAATCAAACAAAGAATATACCGATACCCAACTAAACATGAAATCTAACAAAACTAACAGTCGTAATATTTACGGTTAAATAAAGTCAAATCTCAAAAATACTCGGAAGGGACGCAAAATAATTCGTTGCCATTACCTTTTAAATTCTGATAAAATGAACAATCTTTTAATTGGTATTTTGACAGAATAAAGGCTTATCAGCAATAAAATAAAGAATGTTTTAAAAGATCTTTCGCAATGAAATATAAAATGTTTTAAAAGATATTTTGAAAGATATTTCGCAATGAAATATAAAATGTTTCAAAAGATCTTTCAAATATCAAAATCTTCCGAATACAAATAATTGAATATCGAAAGCTTTCGACTATGCACACCACTAAGTAGTACTTACGCAAGCGCACAAACCCGTTTTCTTGCTTATGAAACGTAATTTTTGTTTCGCGCAGGTGATAACATTGGTAATCCATTTAGATCCGTGCGTTGCAAAGAGTTATACTGGTCCCAATTTGTGCCTTGCTAATGCTTATCTAATGTGACACAATTGCTGAATTCCTTTTATGCTCCAGAACCGCCCAGAACGATACCATTAGTGTTCCTTTTACAATTTTTTGACATTTTTTCATGTTGTAGAACCGTTCTTGACACTATTGACAGTTTAGAGAACGGTTCTACAAGGTAAAAGGAATACACAAAATTGTAAACAGAAGTCAGGTTTATAAAAAATGAATTATGAAAGATAATAATTACAAAATGACCACTAAGAACTTGCCTTTAGCAACCATTTAATAAAGTATACCGACATAGAAATCTATACAGTAAAAAAACGTTGTTTCAGGTGCCTTCATTCAACGGATCAAGCCATCTCCGCTATCGTGGATTAGCTGAATCCGCGTTGACATGGTTAGATTTAGAAATTACATTTAAACCAACAACCGCCGATGGGCTTATAATTTACAATGGACACAGAATGGATGGTACCGGTGATTTTATGGGAGTATACCTTAATGATGGGTTTGTGGAGTTTGCCTTTGATTTAGGAACGGGAGCGTCCATTATTAGGAGTCACGATAGAATTGAACTAAGTGAATGGCACGAGGTAATAATTACAATAATGTTAGTGTTGTTATAAATAGGAGAATTTCCAAGTTTAACGCTGCAACTTTGTAAATTATTAGAAAAACAATCATAGTTAACCTAGGAATTTTAGGAGAATTTCGGACTTTCATTGTTTTTATTTAATTTATTTACTTAATCTTTTGGGTAGTACTATCCCTGTCCATTTTTAAATATAAACCACCGTACAAATAACTCATAGTAGTTTCACAGTCCCGCAACACATGCAGTTGTGCACATCTAAGCTTTGCCGACATCGTCTTTGAATTTAGGGTGTGTAGCGTTTACCGGGTAAGGTCCGTCCGTTTAATTGATCCACTCGGTTAAACACACGCGGGATCGAGATGCAAGGGACAACCTTTGTCGGATATCATCGGGCATGTTCGCGCAGATAACAGAGTGAGTTTACTATAAGTTATTTGTACAGGGATATAAACCAATAAGTTAGTTTTGATATTATATACTTGCCAGTGGCTGTATGGTCAGTCAAAGCCAAAAACCTATAAAGTTAAAAACCGCAAAAAAACCTGTCAATTACACAAAAAATATTAAAGATAAGTTAAACTTTCTTAGACCTGCTTTTACAGTGGCGTTACAACTCTAACCGAAGGATTAAGCTGGATTTATAGATTGACGTTTCTTTTTCCATTTGCCATTTGACGTTTTCAGTTAGAAGATGACAAATTTGCATTTATCAATTTATAGTTTCTGTTTACCGTTTTCATATACCATATCAGAAACCGAAACGTCAATCTATAAATTCAGCTTTAAAACACAGATGGTTGAAGTATTAGCTAAAATGTCAATGTGGAATGTCACAACGTCGACATCGGTAATGTACTGGTTTTTACAAAATATGGTTTGTTACTAGAGTAGTAGTATAGTAAACAAAGATTGACATGCCACTGTAAAAGCGGCTTTTAAGCTTTCGGCAAGTAGTATAAAAGCAGTCTACAGTGACAGCCTGATGGCATGTTTACATAATAGGTGGTCCAAAGACATGATTACGTCACTTTTTCTGCCAAAAAGTGCAAAACTGCAAGAAGTGACCTGTGCGTTTTTTTAGTAATTTTCAGAAATTTTTCATATATTTCTGTTCTTTTTTAGCCGATTATAAAATATTTAGTTTATCCACTTTGTCGATCTAATTAGGTCTTCTCTTTAACAACTACCGGTTATTGACGATTACGCCTTTCGGCTGAAGAAGCACTGAAATGTCTTAAAAATTCCTGAAATTTTTTGAATATTACTAAAAAAATTCCAAAGGTCACTTCTTGTTTGATATTTTTGCTATTTTTCAGCACTTCTTTGTCACAAGAAGTGACATAATTATGTCTTTATATCACCTATTATGTAAACATGCCATCAGGATGTCACTGTAGCCCGCTTGGTATACTACTTCAGTAAACAGCGAGCAGCTCGCGGCGATAACGCGGAGTGGACGCATTGGGACAAGTTGTAATACATTGGATCCTTTTCTAAAAGTACGAATCCACCAAAGCAACAATGATAAACTTTTTTGTTAATGTTGCATCTTTCTAAAAAAGTTTAATAATGTTCGGATAAATTGCTCATTATTGTAGCAACAAAATATTAAACTTTTTCTGTGTGTTTTATGTTTCCATTTCAAGTTGGTAGGATCAAAGGAAAAGTCGAATCAAGTTGGAACAAATTTATTTTTTGCTGCAGTGGAGACATTTAATTCTTAAAATGTCGCGAAATGCAGACGCTAAAAATAAAATGTTCCTAATTTCAGTTGCTTTAGTGGAGGACTTCTGGCTTCGAAAATCACTTCGCCACCGGGTCTTTCACGGTGCCATGCCGTAAGCTTTAGTAATATTAGAAGGGCGATCCTATCTATAATGCCAAAATTTACAAATTAAATTTGTTCGATTCTGCATCTGGGCTCCTCATATAACAGGTTATATTGCAGTCCAAATGTTGGCGCACTTTAACATCTGGTTTTTGTGATATTCAACTAAACAACAATCAAAATACTTAATTTTCCTACGACCACTAATGAAAATGACATAAAACGCACTTCATTATCCTTTAGAAAAAGAAAAATATCACACGCGTGTTGGAATTTACTTTTAACACTAAGGTTGAAAAGTACTTTTTCTACGACTGCTATGAAAAGTGTCTAAAAATGCACGTCAAACAGGATCTGAAAATGATTTATTTCGCATGTATATGATACTACTGTATAAAAATTTTCACCTGTCAACCAGTCAAAAATATTATTTTTTTCTGTCATTTAGTTTTGACTTTTGACACGGCGTATGAATAATTTTTCACACAGTCCTATTAAAAGTTAAAAAAGAATGATATATACATTTAGTTTTGACGTAAGCGTGTGAAAACTTTTCACACGGCGTATACATTTTTTACACAGTCCTGTCAAAAGTTAAAAGAATAAAAATAATAAAAATCACACATTAATCCTTATTTTCTGCTGTCGTAGAAAAGTATCGTGTGCAACATGTTTGAAACTGACTCTTTGCACACTCGTATGACTTGTAGCACTCGCCTACGGCTCGTTGCAAAAACGTCATACTTGTGTGCAAATAGTCTTTTCGAAACTTGTTGCACAATATACTATTTTAACACTAGTGTTGAAAAGTACATATGACGGATGCTTAAATTCCGTTAAAAAGATATTTACAGCATATTTTTAACAAACTAAAGGTTTTGACTTATCAGTGCTAACACACATTATCTTTTTTTAATTATATTGATTTTAATTTTATGTTTAAGGGTTGATTAGTTTATAGACATTATTTCATGGCAAATTCTTTTAATAAAAATAGGCAACCCTTTAAACACATAAAAGTACCTATAGCTTCGAATGCGGGACCAAGTAGGAATCCCGATTTGTAGAATTTTAACCTAATCATAAAATGCCGGGCGGTTTTTTCTTTTTTTTTTCCTTGTTAGAAAAAGGCTAAGATCTAGTAAGACACAAATGAAATGGTTATTAAACCAAAGTTAAAATTTAATTTAATCCATTTGAAGCTGTAGTAGAGATCTACTTATTATTATTCAGAAATGTGTATTTATTTAGTGTTTGGTTTAGTAATAAGGTGTTTTTACGCAATTTAAAAAACCTAATTAAAGAAACAACAGTGCATGCACTCTTGGAAAGCTGCGTCCAGACTTGCAACAATTCACTAAACATCCGTCCAAACAAACCAACCTCTTTGCGCGCTAATTCCGTCCATTTCCAAGTCCGCACTATGTGGGGCTATGTGGCGCGCTATTCGGTGCGGCGAATTGTTGCAGGTCTGGACGCAGCATAAGGTAACTAAAATTAAATTTAAATACAACCCCTACTGCGGCACTGGAAGCGCGCTCAATCTTCCGCCGCTTCACATCTACATACAGGGTGAGTGAGCGGTACAATACTCGTCTCAAACAAGGCCAGAGTCCTATCATTAAGACAGGAAGGGCCATACAATGGAGATTCAAGGAGGACCAGAGTCAACTCAGTGTGTGAGATGCCTTCAGACAAAATGGTACCAAGCTACTGGCTAAACAAAGGTTTTCAAACTTTAATACCAGACAGAAAGGACTGGGTGGCAGGGCCTCCCATTAAAGCCAGACCTAATCTGGTATACAGACGGCTCCAAAACAGACCAAGGAGTTGGAGCAGGTGTATATGGGGACAAACCAAGGACGAAAATAAACTTGGGTCTCGGACAATACCCTACTGTGTTCCAGGCCGAAATTGTAGCCATAGAACAATGTGCTAGGGAAATCATCAGAAGGAGCTATGAGGATAAAACCATAGTAATCTATTCGGACAGCCAGGCAGCCATCAGGGCACTCAGTTCATGCAAAATCAGCTCCAAGCTGGTGCGGGACTGCGTAATTGCCCTGGAAGAGGTGGGTGCGTCCAACAAGCTAACCATTGCCTGGGTACCAGGACACGAGGCCACGAAGGCAATGAAGAAGCCGATAAATTGGCAAAGGAGGGGGCTGGTAGGACAATGGTAGGTCCTGAGCCCTACTGTGGTATTCCATCATGCCAGGTAAGGTCATCCATTAGATCATGGATTATGAGGGAATCACAAGACTGGTGGAGGAGAACACCAGGACAGCGTCAGGCGAAAGTGTTCATCAAGGCTTACTCGCCAGAATTTACAAAAGACCTTCTGAATTATAACCGGAAGGCAGTAAGAATAATAGTGGGTCAACTGACAGGTCATTGCAGACTGAATAAACACATGGAAACTATGGGCCTGGCAGAAGAAAACCTATGTAGGTTCTGCCAGGAGGAGGAAGAAACCGCAGAACACGTATGGTGCTACTGCGAAGCCCTTTGTCGTCTGCGGTTTGCAAGGCTGGAGTGAAGAAAAACCTAAAGCGGCAAGATATACCAAGGGGCCAGTTTCAAGCTTGTGGAGTCTGATTAAACAGACCGGCTTGGATAGCGATGCTCTAACCTATGGACGGAGGACACACAATAAACCTGAGCAGGTTGCAGTGTTAGAGGATATGCAATCCACCTCCTAATCTAATCTAATCGCCTTGTGCGACAACATTACCACTTGTGTGAAATATATTACTTATGTAATTTACTATATTACAAACGAGATAACTTGAAAGAAAATAATTTGTCATTATTAAGAAATAATATCTCAACAGTAAGCCGAGTCTGCTTTATTTTTGCATATACCTCATTTATTATTTATGTCCCAGAAACATAATTAAATGAGTCACTATTTCAGTAATTTTAGGTTAAACATATTTTATGCATAATAAATGATTCGCGACTCATCAAAAGGTCTTTACAACACACCTGACAATGCTGACATTAATTTATTAGATAGTTTGTTCTGGCAGCGACTATAATGGAAATATAATAATTGCAAAATAATAAATTATTATTTTATGCAGAGTTAACTTTTAACTTCAATTTAAAAAAAGCTTTATTGTTCCAAGCATAATACAATTCTCATGAACAAAGCATCTTAAAACTAAAAAAACTTCAAACTAAAAATATTTTTCATTGTCAGGTCGCGCTAGTTGAAAATAACAAATATGTCAAAATAGGGGCCATTCTTCTCCCCTTCACACCACTTCCAAAAAAGATTTATACATTGACAAAATCGTTAAAAACAACAAAACAAAACATATAACAAATTTAAGAGGAAAAACAGAGAAGAGACAGACCAAGTTACAAATTAAGCCAAACTAAAATAATATAAAATGTTCAATATTAACAATGAGAAAAAAAAATTAAAAAAAAAATTAAAATATAAAAACAGAAACGAATTAAAATAAGCAAGCCCCACACAAACCTATTAGTAAAACGACGAAGGTATATAATTTAAATTATTATTTTGAAAAGAATATTTTAAAGTTCAATGGGTTTAATTTTATAAAATAAAACGGTACAAAAACATGTTCTATTTTTATTAATTTAAAATATAACCAAAATATTTAAAATTAACGTAAAGAAAGCTGATAAATTTAGAACAAAAGGAAATTTGTTTAACTGCTGCTGTGTCACTGCTATAAATAAAAAATATATATTTTAACCAAAATCAATATTTTTTAAAATAATTTGTTTTTAAACTCCTAAACAATTGTCACAGTATTAATCATATTTGCGAAACTAATAGTACAGGAAATTAAGGGTTTTTTTGAAAAATTCGCCAGGAGTTATTTTTCATAAATAGGTGATGACGTCAATGGACCTAAAAACACAAAATAATGACAAATATTGCAAACAGAAGTGCCGCCATTTTGCGAAAAACCGTTTGTATCTGTAACCGTGCAATTAAGGCTCATTATTATTGGGACCTTTATTATAAGTAATTAAATTTTCTATCTTTTGGTATTATTTTTTTGTATCACTGACCGTTTACATTTATAAGATTATTACTTTTTGTATATTGACTTTTCACCAATATCTATTTTAATAATGGTTTAAATAATAAATTTCTAATAATCAAACTTTTAAGTCGAAAAATTTCCTATAACTTTTATTTTTAACTTTTTGCTTAAAATTTAAATTTTTAATGTTGTACTATCAAGTACAAGATTAGTAAGAACAAAGTATGCATAGCGTAATCCGAGAATAAAAACTATAGTAATACTTGGCCAAATATTGGATGACGTGTTCGCGCCATGCTGGTGTCACAGGATTTTGATATTAATGCAATAATAACTTTAAAAATAGTAATTTTTAGAGGAAAGAAATTAAAGTAAAATTATAGAAGACTTATCATTTTTAAACTTTAGTTATTAGAAATTTATTGTTTAAACAATTTTTAGAAGAGTTATCGATAAAAAGTCAATAAACAAACAGTAATATTCTTATAAATCATAAACGGTAAATTATACGAAAAAATTGTTTGAAACAACGGATTAAAAATTTAATTATCTATAATAAAAGTTGTTATTAAGATTAAGATTCTAAATAAAAAATTGGAGTTCCCTTTGAAAAAACAAAGTTGATATGAATATGACCTTAAAATTTTAGTCAAGGTCACAAACTAATAATACCATTAAATTTGCCCCTTTATTTCAAACAATTCTTACTAGAAACATTTTCTTCTAAAATGCGCCGTTTTCTGGTTATTTGCCTGTCTAAGGTTAAATGAACCACCCTGTATAATCTGTCAACCAATATCCGATTTTACAAAATGAACGGTTTTTCTTTTTTTAGATATAAACCGCAATCAACCAAAAACCTATTAATTGATATTCGAAGAACCGCTTTTCGATTTTGGTCCGATTATCAAAAACCGGTATTCGAAAACCGATTATCCGAAAAACCGGTATTTGAAAACCGCTTTTTTAAAACCGGTTAACCGATATTCGAAAACCGGTTTTCAAAACCGGTTAACCGGTATTCGAAACCGGTTTTCGAATACCGGTTTTCGGTTTGGCCAAAACCGCGGTTAACCGAAAACCGGTTAACCGAAAAAACCGGTTTCGGTTGCCAAATTGTGAGCCTCTGCACGGTTACAGAGATACAGGCTCAAACGATTTTTGGCAAAATGGCGACACTTCCTCGCAATATTTCTAAGTATATTATGTTTTTAGGTTCATTACGTCATACTGCACCTATCTGTGAAAAAAAATTACTCCTGACGAATTATGCATGATGGACAAGGCCCCCATTGCCTGTACTATGAACTAACTTATAATAATGCTTTTTTCATGGATAAACAGCTGTTCAGTAGTTGGGATTATACTAGACGTTTCCAAATCCTTTAATGTATGCATTTTTGACAAATTTAAATCCTAAACAAAATATGATTTGGTTTTCTCCAGAATTAAATAAAAGTTTATTAAACATTTTAAGAAAATAAAAACTTTTATATACCATGAAGAACTATTATGTCCTTGCACAATATATAGAAAGTTAAGATGACTTTAAAATTATTTATTTTAAAGTAATCTTAACTTTTATTATATTGTGCAAGGACAGAATAGTTCTTCATAGTATATAAAATTTTTAATTTCCTAAAATATTTAATAAACTATTTTATTCTGGAAAAAAGCCAAATAATATTTTGTTTAAACGTACTCTCCCAGAAAACAAATAAACCATAAGAAAATTTTATATCTTTGCTTTTTTATTTTTTTTTACAAAAAAGTGTATAGTTTATTTTAATCGAGATCTTGTACCGTTCTTAAAAATCGCATTTTATTATCATACTAACCAGAACTAGCCACTTTATAAAAAACGCCTATATTTTTTATTTATTCGAAAATTTTATTTCTTTTATTATAATACTTAAGTAGATTTTTTTATCTGACCGCCATACAGAATTTTGCAATTATTTATTTTTGTTTCAAGTTTAAAAAATGTTAAAAGTTTAACTAAAAGGTCATTATTACCTAAGCATAACAGATTCCCATTACCTTTCCTTTTTACATTTCAGTATTTTGGTATATTTTTTCTAGACTTTTAAATAGTTTTTACCATTTTTGACCTACCCTGTACATATGATTTAAGAAAATCCATTTCTTGTACACTAAATGGACTACACTGTATATTGTCAAGCCACTAGTGTTCACAAAGAAGCTTGCTGGCCTAGTCTTATGGTTGTTGCGCTATTGTAAATACTTCTATAAAATCCTTATGGTCAGACTAATAAAACTAGTTACTTGAATCGATCGTGTGAGTTTAGTTGCATTAGTGTGTAAACTGCCTTACACACTCATGCAACGCAACTCACACGATCGACTCTGACCCATAAGGAAGCCTGAATCACTAGTTTTATGGTTGTATTAATCGGATTGTGCTAGTGTAAATACTTCTACAAAATTCTTATGAGCCAGACAAATGGAACTAGTTACTTGAGTCGATCGTGTGAGTTGGGTTGCCTCAGTGTGTAAACTGCTTTAGACGCTGATGCAACGCAACTCACATGATCGACTCTCAACCAAAAGGCGGCTAGAAATACTAGTTTTTGGTTGTATCAATCGGATTGCGCTAGTGTAAATACTTCTACAAAATTCTTTGTGTCAGACTAAAAAACTAGTTACTTGAATCGATCGTGTGAGTTTAGTTGCATTAGTGTGTAAACTGCCTTACACACTCATGCAACGCAATTCACACATTCGACTCTAACCCATAAGGAAGCCTAAAGCACTAGTTTTATGGTTGTATTAATCGGATTGTGCTAGTGTTAATACTTCTACAAAACTCTTATGAGCCAGAATAATGGAACTAGTTACTTGAGTCGATTGTGTGAGTTATGTTGCATCAGTGTATATACTGCTTTAGACGCTGATGCAACGCAACTCACATGATCGACTCTGAACCAAAAGGTGACTAGAAGCACTAGGTATTTGGTTGTATCAATCGGATTGCCCTAGTGTGAATACTTTTATAAAATCCTAATGGGTCAGACTAACAAAACTAGTTACTTGAATCGATCGTGTAAGTTTAGTTGCATAAGTGTATTAACTGCCTTACACACTGATGCAACGCAACTCACATGATCGCTCATGATCGACTATGACCCATAAGACAGCTAGAAGCACTAGTTTTATGGTTAGGGTTGCATCAGTGTGTAAACTGCTGTAGACGCTAATGCAACGCAACTCACATGATCGACTATGACCCAGGTAGCTAGAAACACTAGTTGTATCAATCGGATTTTTTTATCTTTGGACAAACCACGAAGGCTAAAAGCCCTAATACTAACATACCGTGGGTGTCTTGAGCAAGGTGAGAGGGAGTTTGTTGACACGGGACTTTGCTCTAGTATGAATACTTCTACAAAATTTCTATGGGTTAAACTAATGAAATCAGTATGTAAACTGCCTAAATTGACTTAATGATTTTTAGATTTTTTTCTAAATTTTTAAAATGGTTTTTTAAGGCCTAATATGAACTTTTTAATGTAATAGTAAACGTGACATAATCAAACAAAAAACTAAGCTACAACAAATACCGCCATTACTTCTTTTAGATCATGGTCCACTAAATTTTAAATTTTACAGTTTTTTGAAAAATTAAAAAAAATAACAATAAGTGTTGATTATAATAATTTCGGATAATACAAAATTTAAAACTATAAAATTTATACGCTTGTAGAAAAATATAGTATGCAACACATACCAGTGTCTTTTTTGCTTATAGTATTGTCGAACTCGCCTGGGAGCTCGTAAAGCAGTTGTTACATAAATTACTTATAAATTACCTACTGTTAGTTAACTTTTTTCATAAAACATAAAAATACTTTTTATATTAGGAAACCACCATTTTATGTTTTCGGGCCCGAGAAAAATAAAATAAGAAACTCTAACCAGTCGTAAAATAGGTAGATGGATCGATCTACAAGAAATCCGGGCCGGGAAGTCAGCATTTTTAATGTTAACTGGCAAAATACGAAATAAGGGACCGAAGTAATGGAGGTCGAGAATTTATAGTTAACGAAATAGCCTTTAATCCCCAGAAAATCCGATTTATTGCCACTTTTCAACGCCGTCCATACGTTTCAATAAAAGTTTCCTAAATAATAGATAGTTAAAGAAGTTTAAAGCTGTGTTATTGGATAACGTGAAAAGTTTCAGCAATTTTGCTCTGCTGACGGATTTTAAAATTTTGTTCAAATCAAATTTAAGTTATACTTTAAAAATTAAATTTTTGGGATCTTTATAGAAATGATATTATTTAAAAAATACAAATATAAAAGTTTAAAAGATTAGTTATAAATAATAAATAAGGAAAATTCAAGAGCGTAACTAGGATTTTGTTATTGACACTGGCTAAACGACCACCCCCGGTTTTGCTCAATTATAAGAAGAAAACCGCGTCGGGCGGCAATGCTTATAAAAACTATTAAAAGCCGCCGAATAATAGTTAAAGTTAACCTAACCTTAATAATTATTTATTTTATTGTGTCGTAAGTGTTTATTTTTGTGGTTTTATTGTTTAATATTGTAGTGAATCTTATAGCACTCTTTGAAAACAAACTGAGAAGTATAGCGGATGGG